>OZ020192.1:82257020-82526680 GCA_963971165.1 Philopedon plagiatum | reverse complement strand
GGGGAGGGGGTTAGTTTCTGTTCAATAGTATAAATTATAATATTTTTTTTTATTTAAAAATTCTTACCTTTTAACCGCAAAAGACAATCAATGTGACAAATTTTATAATTGAACAAAAGTTTTAAAAGCTTTGTATTTTTAAAAAAATCGCGATCGTCCAACTCTAACTCCCTTGCTTCTTGCTGTTCTATGCTTATTTATAACACAAACATTTGAAAGTGTCTCTTTCGTCATCGTACTGTGTCTCTTTCGTGATCGTACTAAGTAAATAACTTTTTATTATTTTCAGTTTAGAAAAATATCTTTCAGCCGTTACCACAGTAACTGGTAAGGTTAGAAACAACACAATGGCATTACATACATCAGGTAAAGTTGATGCTGCGCACTTGTTTTTAATTATTAAAATTTACCCAGTTCATTTATTGAAGTTAACTCACGCAGTCTTGCATAAATACTGATTTCAGCTGGAAATTCAAGGGATAAGTCATTACTATAGCTTTGTTGAAGAGCACTGGCTTTAGGAGTTCATCATCAGCAGCAGATGTAATATTTTTTGAGAAGGAAAATTTAATTTTTCGTATGGGCAATTCATGCTCTCATAACGATTCTTTAATTGAGTTACAATAAGATCAATACCGGCTTTTTATACATCACCCTCAAATAGTCGTTCAGTAGTGTGCAGTCGTTCGTCAGTACTAACTTCCTCGACAAATCTCTTAACCTTTCTGTGTCTCATTTTCTCGAATTCTGGAGTGACTTTCCATTTCCTAGCCAAAGCACTCGCCGCGCCGTCTCTTTAATGTTTTCAAAACAATCACGGTTTCTAATAGAAGTTAAACTAGAATTTAACATTGTTTTGGCGCTTTCCAAATCTATTTCAACAGATTGTGTTGTATTTGATGTTAAATTTATGCACTCTTAGAACTGCAAAGTGAAAAATACACATACAACTATTATAGGTACAGAATGAGTTTTTTGTTTATTGCATTAAGCATGGATTGTTTCCCCTTTTTTAATTTTATGGCCATAATATATTTTTTTTTTATAATAAACTTGTTTATTCAATTTTTCTTGGCAGAATCTAATCCACTTGTTTTAAAAATAAGACAAAAATTACATTATGCAAAATAATTGTTGTGAAAACAAATTCCTTAAATTCAGTACATTTTTTGAAAAATTTTAGTACATTTTAAAATTGGGCTGCGGCAACACTGGCGTTCGCCCGATTGACCAGTCGCAACAAGTACTACCACAAATGAGTAAATGAGATAGTTTATAGTCATTTGGTATTCAATTGTTTGATTCCAAGAAATGGTGGTAGTGCATATTGGGTATAACTACTATTCCATATTTGGCTACTTCCCGCTATTTTATTGTAGAATCTCCAATTAAATGGCCGGAAAAAAGGGATTTATTGAACGTTTTGGGTAGGCAGCAATTTTTTTTTGGATGTATTCACGGGTCATTAGTGAGTGTAAATCTCAGTTTTCGGAATTGCAACCCTCCCCACTTGGCCGCCATGTTTAAAGGAAGGGTGTAATAAGTTTTTTGGCGATATCTCTGTAACCGTAACTCGCACACTCTTGCCTTTACATTTACAAAAAAATTATTTCAGGAGCTCGGAAGGGGCGGGTGCCTTGTACTGGAATAAACACTCGTGGTGTTTTTTTCCAGCCCCAACATTCCGGATCTTCATATCTTCCGAGCCAACTCTGCACTTGATGATAAACTCTTAAAGTGTGCATGCGAGCAGCATCTTGTGTCGGCGGGAGCGATAAGAGATTAAATCTCTTGATATTTGACTTGGCGAATCGTTTGTACCGAAGACCATCAATCGATTCTTCAAGCTTGTCAGCACCGCATAAGGCAATAAAAAAAACTGACACCAAGTGCAGCAGGGTCGACTTTTTCATGCTGAAATAATTTCAATTCGGAAGATAACAGGGTTTTTCTCACGGGTTTAGATAAACTTCATTTTTCCCATGTTGTACGCTGCCGATACTGTATCGCATCTGGAAAAAGCATGTAAAAATGTTTTGAGCAACGTCTCCATGTGCTAAGCTCGTAAGAAAATGTTCGTCCGACGTTGTAGATTTACAAAGATAAACAAATTTAAAAGCATTCTGAAAAAAAAAACAGCGATATTAGAAGCCCCTCTGGGCTGCTCTGGTCGCGATGCCCCAACTATACTCGATTTGAAATTGGTTGATAGTAATAAATCATTAAAATCCGTCAAACACGTACACAGAGTGGTCCACCTAAATTGCCAAGTTTTAAATAGTATATACATTGAAAGTCTAGACCCTTTTGCATTTATTAAACTTTCCATTCCTATAGATCTGATAAGGGCGTCGAATACAAAGCTTAACCCGAGGCTCGAACAATAAGCGGTAGTATTCTACCTGTGATGTTTTGCACTCATGCACGTGCTTTCGGGTGGGTTTAAGTTTATATTAAACACAATAATTATATAATTTAGTGAACATTCGGATGTGTGGCATAATTTGTTACCCTTGTATTTGAATAAATATAATACTAATAACAATAAAGCAACTAATAAACAAGTAAATTTGGAAAAATGTTTCTATTTGAAATTCTATAAAATTTATAGTAAGTCATTACAGTTCTTCGCTTTAAATTAATCATCATCAGAAAATGAAATATCTGAGGGACTGTCTTCTTCCCCTAAATTGATAATAAGTGGTTCGACCGTTTTCTCCAGTAAACTATCCAATTGCCACATTTTTTCCTCCTCCTTTAGTACATGCTCTATACATCTTTGCCACTTCCCCGCGTTGACTTCTTGAAGCGCTTCTTCAAAGAGTTTTTGAACATCACTCATTTTATAAGTGGTATTTTTTCTAGCCACATAACCTTTCACATGAGCCCATACCAGTTCGATCGGATTTAATTCGCAATGGTAGGGGGGGAGCCGAAGCACTATTATATTTTGTTTTTTGGCCATTTCGTCAACAACATATTTTTGAAACCGATGTTTATGGGTGTTTACAATTGATAGCAACTCCTTTTTAACCATATTGTCCTCAAATTGTATTTGTTTCTCCACAAGCCACTCGATAATTTTTGCTTTTCGCCAAGCAGTTGTAGGCATCTTCTCCAATCTTCTGGAGTGATACGGAGCGTTATCTAACACAATGACGGAGCCAGGTGGAATCAGCTCTATCATTTGTTCGAAATACTCCTCAAAAACATCAGCATTCATATCCTCGTGGTAATCGCCTGTACGAACTGATTGGAATGATAATAGTCCACCTTCTAAAAATCCATTGGAGCTACCGATGTGAGTTATAATTAATCGTTTTCCTTTTCCAGAGGGCGGATTTATTCCTGTTGATAGACCGTCTAAAAATGCTTGCCGGTGAGAAGTCACATTTTTGTCTGTCCATATTTTTCCAACTGTGTAGCCTTCGTTCAGCCATGTTTCGTCCAAATAGAAAATTGTTTTGTTTTCATTGCGAAATTTTCTTATTTTTCTCAAATAATTACGTCTCCAACATACTATTTCATCTTTTTCGAGCAAATGAGACTTCCGACTATGTTTTTCCCATCTAAAATTCATTTCTCTTAGAACTTTCCATAGTTTATCTCTCTTGATTGCAGGAAAGTCTTCTTTTACTGCCCCTAAAACTCTATCCAAAGTAGGGATCTCCTTATTGAAATAGAATGAATGCACCTTTCGTCTTATGATGGCCTTTTCGTCCTCATCGATCGGTATTGTTCGCCTTCCTGGAGATGGTTTTGGTGGCGTCACGGTTCCTGTCTTTTCTTCCCGCATCAGCCTGTAGATGGTTGCTTTTCCAATACCTGTCATCTTTGAACAAAGTTCCACTGCAGAATCGATACTTATTGCACTTTTTTGATATCTAAGTGCATTAAATACATTAAGCACAATAATCTTTTCACTAATGCTTAGCGCTGATTTCGCAGCTCGCTTAACTGGAATAAATCCTGAAAGACTCTCCATTTTCAAAAATTACCCAAATGTGTGTCCTAGAATACTCGCATTAGGTTTGTTCGCTCTTAAAATGACTCACAGTTTTATACCAATAAGTAGAGGTACCTAATTTTTCGTAACTACCTGAAAAGTAACATTGTGTATTAATTGTTCCCGGAATTCTCGGCATAATTATTTTTACCTGTTATGACAATAATGATTACTAAATTATTCGGATAAGTAAATAGGGTTCAAACCGGCACGTCAGGTAGGTGCGCCTATGGAATCGGCTGCTAAAAATGATTTATTACTATCAACCAATTTCAAATCGAGTATAGTTTCCTATACAATTTGGGGCCCTATTAATCCAGGTAAGCATAGGGGCACATTCCAAAGTACAGTAACGTCATAAAATATGAACAGGTAGCAAAATGAATTTAAACTGCAAATTGGAGCCTCAGGAAAAAACCCGTAAAAATAGGTACCTAGAAACTCTACCTGAGGGGTGAAGTAAATTACAGTATAAATTGCGATATGTTAAAATAAATGATATAGTTTTTAAAAAATAATATATTAATGAAAATAAAGATTCTGACATTGTTGTCCTATTAGACGCATCACTTACTGTTCGTTTCCCTTTCTTTGCGACCCTGTAAAACCCTAAAAAATAATGATATAATTAAAAAAATGAGCACATCAAATAATTTTCAGAGAATGCTCTCCAAAAAAAGTAGGTACTCATGTGTTTTTGCATAAAAATAAAAAAGTTATATCGCCTCAAAGATTTATTTTCCTTAATTTTTAGTCTTTTCCAGCTCATAAAATTTTTATTAACAATGCTACGTAAACAAGTTTGAAATAGAAGTTGGAGCCAATTCGGTTTTCTACAAAAAAGTTTTGTATAAAATTTTTGTGCGACTTCCGGTTAAGATATATCGCCAAAAAACTGATTGCACCATTCTTTTCAATATGGCGGCCAAATGGGGAGGGTTGCAAGCCCGAAAACTGAGATTTACACTCAACAATGACCCCTCTACTTTACACATCTAAAAAAAACTGCTGCCTACCCAAAATGTTTAATGAAACTACCATTTCATTGTGCTATAACAGGATCACGAAAACGCATCATGAAAAAGAAGGAACGAAAAATCCGTTTGTCATCCTAAGTCGTTGACATTCTCAAAGAAAGAATTTTTCTGAAGCTCACAGGAAATAAGTATACGTAACACGAGAACTTATTTTTTTTTCCTTATGGCTAAAATAAATCATTTTGATAAAATCAAAAAATAATTTTGTCTTTTCTGGCTTATCAAAAAAATCCTTTCATATTTAATAATTAATTATTAACGAAAACATTTTGAAAAAATATTGACATCACAAATAAAATTTCAGTTTGTTTTATCGATATCCTTTGTCCAACCTTGTAAATATTATTACGTTACTGAGTAAATATAAATGTTATAATTTGTATACTTATTTTATCAATTTGTGTTTGATATGATAACATAATTAGAATATCATCAGATCAGGGTATCATAAAATAAATCGTAGAATTAGGCATTGTTCTTGCTCTAAACGACCAATAATTTTATGTTACTTCAAAATAGGACGGAATAGAAGTGTTGTAACGGAAACAAT
The DNA here is from genome assembly GCA_963971165.1 of Philopedon plagiatum. NCBI lineage: Eukaryota > Metazoa > Arthropoda > Insecta > Coleoptera > Curculionidae > Philopedon > Philopedon plagiatum. Next base: position 82,521,087 of record OZ020192.1, on the reverse strand, counting down.
AACGGATACTAAAAAAGTCAAGTATGTAACAGAAGGGGAAATGGAAGTTAAAAAGTCTATTAAAACATATAATTTATTGATTTTTTACCAAAAATTCATGCAAATTATGAATTATCACTAAACAAATTTGGTATTAGTTAAAGTTTGGCAAGTTGTATTTCAAAAAAGGAAGTTAAGCAGCCTTTTCACCATATACAGGGGTGGGCATAAGTCACCTGGCAAATTTGCACAAACTTAAAAAAATTAAGAAATGTTAAAAACCGAAAACACAAGTTTAAAAACGTTGGTTTATTTCATTATACCGCAAAAATATTTACACTAGGTGTTGATCTGTCTCGAGGTCGACAAGCATACTAACTTATGCCCAGCCGGCCGCGTTGCTACCTAAAGGTATATTTTTACTTGTGCGTCTGGCGGTAGCGTCCGGCGGTAACCGCTAGCGGTAGCGTACTGCTTTACTATATTTTATATGGCGCTATTTTCATTTATGCGTCTGAGCCGCGCGGCCCGACGTCCGAACGCGCGCGTCCCTGTCTCGACTGCTCATAGTAGCAGTCTAGCCGCCGACGGTCGCGCGATCGGTACAGTTTAGGTAATTGTTTTAAGTCTGTAAACGCATTTTTCGGTGTTCACTGCTTTTTTTTTACATCATGGCTCCACAATTTACTGCAAATGAAGACGAATTACTAATTAAAGAAGTTAGAAGGTATCTCGCCCTTTTTGATGCTCGTCTTGCTTTAAAAATGGGATCAACTTTTTGACGCTTTTTTCTCTGTAAAGCCAGTTCCTCTTCTTCTTCGTCATCTTTAATTAAGAGTACAGCAGCGAGTTCTTTTTTATCCATCTACTGTACGAGATACTGCACTTAACTGTCGTTTCTAAACAAGCGCCAAAATGCCAACGCTTTTAGCAAAAACACACAGACGCGACCGCCAGTCGTTACCGCCGGAGGTTACCGTCGGACGCTGCCGCCAGACGCATTCAGCGAAACCATACCTTAACGTACGCGAAATCCGAGCGAGAGCGGTGGGACTGACCCATGCACTGTTTTCAAGGCTGCCAGGTGACTTATGCCCACCCCTGTACAATCGAACTCGGTTATTATAACGTACTCGGGTTTTAACGAATGCCCGGCAATAACGAACATATTTTAAAATATGAAAAAAGTCTTCATATAAATACATACTTTTAGTGGTTGGATATAACGAACACGCTTATAGCGAACGATCGCTTTTTACGAACATTTTTAAGGGCAAACTTCTGAATTTCTGCGGGTCGGTTCGGTTTTAGCGAACGGTGTACATATTGGCGGCTTACGATAAGGTTTATAGATTCACTGAAAACCCAGCTTTTTAAAAAAATAAAGTCCAAAATAAAATAACAGATTTTCTTTCTCTTCAAAACAAATAGTGTATGCATAATTTTGTTATATAAATACATAATATGTATGTATGTACATAATTTTGTTTTTTATGATTAGCTGTTTTATGTAATGTTTATTTTTTATATTAGAATTGTTTTCATGTTCATATTTTTCAATAAAGATTTCACTGAGGAACATTGTTTAAATAAATAGTCATGCAGACTGGATATAACGAACGCCCTTTTATAACGAACATATCATTTTGTCCTGTCGCGTTCGTTGTAACCGAGTTCGACTGTAGTCTATTTCGTTATTTATCATATTACGCCTACTCCACTAAATACTCACTGGCAACACAAAAAGCTAAAATTGATAAAGTTCTGTTGAACTTCTTTTATAAAAATACAGAAGCATATTTGGAAACAGAAGTCTACAAAAGTGCAGAATTTCCGCATTTACGGAAGCAGAGGCAAAGGTCATTTACATCACTATTACACAACCTCTTTGATAATAAATAAAACCACAATACAAAAGTTTCATAAGTATGGGAACTACACTCACAACCCAGTATAGCAGTAGTGGGCTTAGAGGTTGCGGAATAGTATAGCATTCAAAAATGTTTACTACTTAAACATATCTGGCCAAATATTATGAATAAAAAAATGTTTAATTTTAGGAAATTACACCAGAAATATTAACTCATTTAACACGTAACAGTCGAACTAAGTGTAAGTACTATAATAGCATCTCAATAGATTGAGAAACATGTAATACATACTAGAGGGTTTGTAAAGTCAGCGCAAAATTTAAAAAAAATACCTACTAGCTTTTACCCGCGGCTGCGCTTACATTGATTTTTAGGATCATACAATATATAGCAGTGACACACCCTGTACCCTACATATGCCTACATGTATGGCTAATAGTCTTTATTGTGGCACAGCCTGTATATAAAATACTGTTAAGCCTGTATATAAAATACTGTTGACAAAACCTGACAGAATTTTTTTATTCCACCTATTGATTATTCACTTTATAATATAACATATCCGAGGTCCACTTGCATGATATTTGGTGAAGGCACCAGGTTTCATCCCGAATTGTACCTATATCCCCGAATCTATCCAGTCAGGATAAAAAGTAACATACATTGTAACATGTATCGTAATTTTTTATAAACAAATCAAAAATATCTCAAAAATAGCTCAGTTTAGATATAAACTATATAACATTAAAGAAAGAATAGTCTAAAAAATTTAAAATTGTCAAAAAATTTAAAATTGTCAAAAAATTGGGTCGTCCCATTACAAGTTTAAAAACTACCTACTGCTCAGCTCACCCTTCAAAGATACCGACCCAGATAAAACCAGACCAGATGCGTAAGACTGTCAAATATCGTGTTCAATCTCAATGACCTTGAGGCGCGGCACTTAGGCTGCCTGCACCATCGCTTTGCGATAGTGCAGGCGCCTGTACTATACGGCAGTTAAGTTACATTTGAAGAAGACACGGCAGTGGCTGTGATGCTGCGATTTAAATTTATAACCTCGGTCCCCGTACTTGATGCCATACGGCCGGCCGATCGTCTCGTCAATCCTTGGCTCGCCGTCGCATGAAGTACAGGCGACATTGGAGCTGACGCATCTGGTCTGGTTTTATCTGGGATAACGATCTAATTATAACATTAAAAAAGCCACCATGCCTGCTACTTTGTCGTAGTAAAAGCAGGATTTTCCCAGAATTAAGATTATTTCATATTAATCTTTTAGAAGCATCGGCGCGGCACTCCACACGTCAGGTGCGTCGTTTCACACGCCGTGTAATGTCATCTTCTTTAAGGCATGGTTTCGGTGGCGCGCATGGCTGGCGCGTTTTCACGCGGCGCCGGCGCGTGAACGCCGACCTGTGCTTCCAATGCATTTAAATGGAAGTAGTAGTTTCGCTAGTAGCGCTCGTCGGCGCCGGCGAAAGCTTGACTGAAGATAGACCAGTCGAGCAGTCGCCGGCGGCAGGTACATCGTAGCGCATGTAGAAAAATGGCCCCTTTTTCATCGAATTTGAATGAGATATTGGTGCAAGAAATTCAGAAATACTCTGATATTTATGATTATAAAGACAAAAATTTCATTACTAAAGAGAATGCCGGGAAGATTGGTTTTTCAGTTGGAAGAAATAGCAAGTAGACACAAAATTAATTTGGGACAATGAAGGTAAAAATATTTTCGATAGTCATGTTTTACATTAATTAGGATATCCTAAAGGCTATTCAAAGGATCAAATCTATATACTGAAACGCGCTGCGCCAAACGCACTACCGAAACCACCCATCAGCGGCGTTCCCACGCTGCGTGAAAACGCGCCAGTCGTGCGCGTCACCGAAACCATACCTTTCGCATGAAATTCTTTGACTTCGGCGTTTACATTCGGAAGCGGTCGTGTAGCTGCCAAGCGTAAAAGGTTGTACCTAACCTGTCCTGAGTTTGTTGTGAAGTGTAATTGTGTTTTTAGACTAATAATAATTAAGTATGGAAAAAAGCAAAGGGACATATTCTGCCATTATACTGAGAAGAAAAAAGATCTATTGCTAAAAATAGCAGGAAAGTAAGAAAATTGTATTTTTATTTAAATAAATACACATGCTTTATTCAAGCTCTGCATAGTTGTTTACTCTCAACTAATATTTTTCTGATGTTTCACATAAATATCCCGTAAAATCCTTATAATTAAAGCCCGATTAAGTATTAGATTTTCAAGTATTAATCTAATTATCCCCTGTTGTATAATTACAATTTTACACGAGACTCAATAAACGGGTTTATTAAATATAATATTTTATGTTAAAATGCACACTATAAATTAGCTTTACTTTTCCTACAATTTTTATGCCTTTCCTGATACGAAGGTAGGTATTACTTAATAATGATAAATAAAGGCCCATCTGTAATACGGAAGTGTATACTGTTAATCGCAAATATTGAAGAAAGAATTTTTCTTTTAATTTTTTGTATTAGGGTGCTAAATTTTGCCAAACTAACTAATACTTTATCAAAGATTTTACTAAAGACATCAATTTAAGGCGGAAACAGACTGCTATCACGTCACGTGAGCTCACGTTCTATTACATAACCTCACATCACGGGTGAGAAGTGTGCGGTGTCATTCAGCATGGTTGTTCTATGTACCATTGCGCCCAAAAAAAACTAGGACAACAAAATTGTAATACTGGGACAGCTGAGTTGTAGCTCCCAGACTTTAAGGAGGTACTCTGAAGGTGGAAATATTAACACCCTACCCTGTAGAAAGTAACCTTGTTACAAGATTGTTACCTTTTGTACTTTGCGATACGAGGTGAAATCAAAAGTATGTTTTCATTTGTCCGAATTTTATGGTTGTTATAGATAAAACAGATATAGATATAGGAACCCCAAAGTTATAATTTTGGATTATAATTTTTTTTCAATTAATCAAAACAATATATTTTAAGCGTATATTAAACATGAACGAAAAATCAAAAAGCGATCAAACCTTAAAAATTAAATCAAAATCAATAGGTAAAAATATTAAATCATTTCTAAATCTAAATAAAAACACATTTTACATATTTTTTAATATTTGGTCATTGCACCATTTTTGATGATAACATCTTGCAACCTTCGCGGCATACTTAAAACTAAGTTTTTCTACTCATGTCAATAAAAACCTTTTTTGTATGTTCAATAGTAATTGCGGAAGATAGTCCATTGTTTTATACACATTTTCATTGTGCATCAATCACCATGGTGATTGAACTACAAAGTTCACTTTGTGCGCGAGTATATTTTACAAAGGTGGCGTTGACCGGTGCCGCGTCAAAATCTTTATAATTTCACTGACATTTTTTGACATCTTAAAAAGAAAAATATTACTAATCCCATTTTATTAACAGTAACATTCGTAGAAAAAGTATAGTGTAAAACTCGCATGGAATGACCATTTCCTACTCGTATGATTTGCAGCACTCGCCTGCGGCATCGTGCTGCAAACGTCATACTCGTAGGAAATGCATGTCATTCCATGCTCGTTGTACAATATACTATTCTCGTAGTATATACGTTGATTTCATCCCAAGCTAGGTGTATTCTTTCGCGGAGTTCATATTGGCTTCTTGGCTGGAAATTATGCTTATTTATAACCTTTATCATTAAACCCCAAACGTTTTCGATCGGGTTGAGATCGGGGCTCCTCGAAGGCCATGGTAAAACACGAATATTATTTTCCTCAATGAAATTTTGAGTAAAACGGGCTTGGTGTATCGGAGCATTATCGTGCTGGAATATACAATCTTGGTCGTAAACTGCGCCAACCGAGGGTATCATTACTTGGTGGAGAATATCGCAGTATAGCGCTGCAGTAAATCTCCCCTCCACGATCTGACAGGCTCCTGGACCCCTAGCACTAATCCAAGCCCAAACACAAACTATTCTGGTTGAGGTATTCATGGGCAAAATCTAACCTGATTTGTTTGCTTCTGTCCGTTAAAACTATTTTATTAGCGGCACATCGATTCCTTATATCAGAATTGCGAATTCTCCTCCGAGCCGTATTAACTGACCCTGGGAAATTGGTATCTTCTTTGGCCTTTATGGCGGTTTCAAAGGGGTGATCTCTTAAAAAATCAACTAATTCTCTGTCTTGATCTTGTCTCGAAAGTTTGGGGCGACCAGAACCTGCTTTTCTAATAATAACTCCATGCTCTGCAATTTTTTGCTTTGCCAAGAATACGGTATTTTTGTCGATTTCTACTTCATCTGCTATGTTTCTTATACTGACACCGTCTCGCAATCGACTGTAGATAATTGATTTTGGTAATAGGGAACTTGCACATTTTTTTTTATTACATAAAAATGTTCAGTCACATCAAAAAATAACATATGCAAAATATTACGACTTAAATGTCACTCCTTAATTTTTTATCAATTATTAAAGTTCGCGCGCCAATCCTAACATTCAAAACGAGCTCCATGGCGCGGGAAGGTGTGTGACGTCACACCGTGTGTCGGGCCAGCAACGTTAAGCTGCAGTGCATTGACATCGAGGCGGAAAATTGAATAGGTAGGGTCTGTTTACGTTTGTGTGTTTACTTTGCGTTTCAAAAAGCCCAAACAATGGAAGATACTAAGAAAAACACATACTACAAATACTGGTATAGTGCCAATGTGTCCTAATATGACTTTTAAAACTTCAAATAAACTCTATTCATGTACCTGAAGTTAAAAATCGCCGCGTAAAATGGTTTAAAGCATGCAGAAGAAACGTAAAAGACATTTCTGAAAAAAATACTGCACTTCACGTATGCGAAGATCATTTTAATGTAATACTTTAAATTGTTTTATTCGTATCCTTCAAATATTTTTAAGGTAAATTTTTGCCCGATTTATATAGATGTGGAAAAATATTATGGCGCCAGAAACAGTCTGCTGCGTCTATTAACATTTCTGTGTATTCTTGGATATAGTCCACCCATATATGAGAAAACTCAGAGTTTTCTTTTTTAAATTTGGATCTGCAACACAGAATAAACATTTCCTTTTGTTACATATAAACATCTGCAGCTGAACTTGTGCTTTGTACTTTGTCGTTTGTTAAATAATTAGATACCGCTTTTTCAGACTGAGGACACTTTATTTCAACTACATATTCCTCAGATATGGCATCTGGAGAAGCTCCAAATATTGGATGTCTTGAATCCAGCTGTAGCCCTATATGACTTAATTTAATTGCAGATCTAACCCGGTTTCAGTCTCCTCATCGATGTTGCAAGTTACAGCATATTGTTTTTTCCTTACATTATGTTCGGGTGTTATCTTAGCTTTCACTGTGCAAATATTCTTATCTCTTCGAACTTGGGCCCATCCTATAGTAGAATCTCCATAAGAATACCTGCCAGATCTATAATTAGTTAATTATACTTATTAATACTTAGAAAAGGCATTTATATATTTTTTGCTACTATAGTCAATACAAACATATTTTTTGCCTAATGAAACGCTAAACATTCTAAACAGCAATTAACAGTATATAAATTTAACAAAAAACACAAGTTGCAGGATATAGTTTTAAGTCAAAGAAAACAGGTACTTTTAAATATTTTATAGTTTTTCACTATTTTTATACTTTAATCTAAAATAGGTACACATTTTTAAGGAGTTTATCACTACATTAGTAGATTTAAAACAATATTTTATGTTCTATAAGTATCTGAATAATTCACAGATCTATTTAAATTTTAACGCAAATGATAAAATAAACTGGTATTGGTACCTAACATATATTGTACCTACTTACTTGCAAGCTTTAACACCGCGAACTTCACCAAGCGAAAAACTCTCGGAGTTTTTTTTTATAAAAGTTGCCACCATAAACATATCCACAGTGGGTAAATTGTCTGATTGTCCTTTTAAAAAAACCTTCATCAGTCATCTTGTAACAATATTTATTTGCTCTGAAACTTAAAATCCAAACAAGCACACTAAATTTGTTACCAAACGATTGTCTAATAAATACGTTTCCGTACTCTTGGCGTGCTGCCGCTCACGGGTCATGTCTCGACGAACGGTTTGACGTCACAACCAATGGAGTCGCGTAACTAGAATTGTTCAAATTATGCAACCTTTAATAGTTTATATTTAATCCAGGGGATTAAAAAATTATTTTTTTTGTGAACTATGGGTCTTTTGATGATATTAGCTTACGTTTAAGAGTGTTATTTTTCAAATTTAATTTTCATGCAAGTTCCCTATTATGTAGTATACGGTTTTCAGCTATTTTTGCGTTTTTTGGGAAAGTTCTTTTATGGTCACATTCTACTGTCTTTCCTGATTGCAAATATAAGTGCGCACATAATAAATTATGAGCAAACCTGACCACCTTTGTGCTCACCAACCTGAGCAAAAAGGTGGTCAGGTTTGCTCAGTTTTCATTGATATAGATACATATTATGTATCTATATCAAAACTGAGCAAACCTGACCACCTTTTTGCTCAGGTTGGTGAGCAAAAAGGTGGTCAGGTTTGCTCATAATTTATTATGTGCGCACTTATATTTGCAATCAGGAAAGACAGTAGAATGTGACCATAAAAGAATTTTCCCAAAAAACGCAAAAATAGCTGAAAACCGTATACTACATAATTACCTTGATTTTTGCTGGGGGGTTAACTGAGGCATATAATTTAGGAAGTCAATTATTTAAATAAATCAAACTGACAACTGTCACATGATACCTGTATGAGGTTCACCCTAAGGTAATACGTAATAGTCTAGGAGATCACAATAAATTTCAGGAAATTTTGTTGTCCTAGTTTTTTTTGGTCGCAATGGTACCAGACCCATATTGTTATTACGTCACGCGTATCATGTCACGTCACTGGCCTCACAGGTGAGCACGGTTTTGTTTTGTGTCGTGTTTACATGTCTTGGACAAACATGATATCACATTTCTCCTTTCCTCACTGTTCAGGTCGCTATTTTCTATATACACTTGTTATTATTTACATTTTTATTAATTAAGTAGCTGTTTTAAGAATGGAGGAATTATTAATCGAGAAGAGAGAACATGAAGTCGTCTACGCAACGAACGCAGTCATAGCCTCAAGTTCTTCTTCCCCATTCAAGAATATTCCATTTTCAATGCTAAACTGATAAAGAAGAATAGGCATGGTAAACAAACATTACACCTTCTCCACCTAATCACCTATCACACTGTCACATGATAGTAGTGTCCTTCTAAGCATGATATCACGGTTTAAATCTTGATTTAAAACTATATCATGACAGCACGTGAGCTTATGTGACGTCATAGCAGTCTGTTTCCGCATGCAAAAAAAATGAGACTGATAGTAAACAAAATAATTATAAAGAATAAATGATATATGTACATATAAACAAAAATAAGCAGGTAACTGTTATTTAAGTTTATATAATTTAATCAAAGTAATGTTATGACGGCCCGGTCCCCAAAGGGGAGTTTTCATATAAATAATTTTTATTTTAAATTTTATGGTGCTAAGTCTTGGAATTCAGTTAAATAAAAACTTGAGTAATATCAAAGTTAATTAGCTCCCTATCGTTTTTTACAACCACATTATTATAACATATTTTATACAATTTAGAAATATTTTCAAGTTTTTGAAACCGTGAACAGTAACAGAGCTGTTTTGATTATAACTTAATTATAAATTTTAATTAAAAATAATTAATTTGATTATATTAATGTTTAGTGACAATTTTTCGTGATATAACTTACATAATGAAAGGCCTTAAGGTATTAGTCAACAGTCAACCAAATTTTGGATTATAATTAGTACGTAGTAATATAAAATGTTGATTTTGGTAACAGAGTTAGAACATATTTTTTGGCTTTTACGCAAAAATTACTAAATATATAACAATTAGAAAAGACAAAGAATAAATTCTATGTAACAGAGTTGTTTCATTTCGGCGCCATAGCTGACAAAATCCAATTCTTGAACAAAAATACAAATCAAAGTTCACTGTTCGCATTGCTTTATTAAAATAGAATCATCAACATCATCATGACTTTAGTGTGGGTGCTCATAGAAATTTTGCAAAATAATTAAAAAACATATTTCTAAGATTCCATACAAGAAGTCATTTAAATGTGCCCAGAAAAGTATAATGTTACAGTTACATGGTTGTCTATTATATCAGTAATTTTTCGTTAAATATTCTACTGATCATGATGACAAAAATCATTAAATTTACCTTAATTAAAAAATAATGAGTATTTAATTATTAGTTTCGCGATGCTTGTATATGTAATGTAATTCACGTAAGCAAACCTTAATAATTTAATAATAATGAATGATAATGATTGTATGCATGTTGTTACGTAATTCGAAAGATGGTACACAATAACGACCATCAAACTCAGAGGACTCATGCCTTGCTGTAAAAAAATGATTACTTTGATAATCCAACATATTCTTGTGACAAAGAACTAACACTAATTACGATATTAGTGGTTGCCGGTCTTTTGAAAAAGGTTTATTCAGGTTTGTTAAGACCTAGAAAGAGGACTCGTGTCTTGCTGTAAAATGTTACTTTAATAATCTAACATATTCTTGTAACATAGAACTATAATACTAATTACGAAATGAGTGGTTGCCGGTTTTTTAAAAACGGTTTGTTCAGGTTTGTTAAGACCTATAAATAAGACTCGTGTCTTGCGACAAAAAAATGTTGCTTGGATAATAGTCTAACATATTGTTGTAACAAAGAACTAATACTAATTACGATATGAGTGGTTGCTGGTTTTTTGAAAAAAGCCTGTTCAGGTTTGTTGACCTATAATGAGGACTCGTGTCTTGCCGTAAGAAAATGTTAGTACTTTAATAATCTAACATATTCTTGGAACATAGAACTAATACTAATTATGATAATATGAGTGCTTGCAGGTTTTTTGAAAAATCTTTGTTAAGACCTACACAGAGGACTCGTGTCTTGCCGTAAAAAATGTTACTTTAATAATCTAACATATTCTTGTAACACAGAACTAATACTATTACGATATGAGTGGTTGCCTTTTTTTTGAAAAAAGTTTGTTCAGGTTTGTTAAGACCTATAAAGAGGACTCATGTCTAGCCGTAAAAAATGTTACTTGGATAATCTAACATATTGTTGTAACACAGAAATAATATTATTACGATGTGAGTGGTTGCCGGTTTTTAGAAAAAGTTTGTTCAGGCTTGTTAAGATTTATGAAGAGGACTTGTGTCCTGCCGTAAAAAAATGATACTTTGATAATAATCTAACATATTATTGTAACATATCATATAACTAATACTAATTACGATATGAGTGGTTCTTGGTTTTTTGAAAAAGGTTTGTTAATACCTATAAAAAGGACTCGTGTCTTGTCGTAAAAAAATGTTACTTTGATAATCCTACATAATCTTGTAATATAGAACTAATACTAATTACGATATGAGTGTTAGTTAAACTCTTACCGATTCAATGTATAGGGTTTTCAGAGTGGTATAAGAAGTACCTAAGGGCCGGATATTAGTTTCTTAAAAGTTAGACTTAGTGTAATAGACAAGTACCCTTTCATTCTAAATAGCCAGGTGCATACCCTTCAGCCTTTAGAGAAACACAAAATAAAAACGATTTTTACCTAATATTTTTCTCAATACACTTGGCAAACAGATACATGGGCTGTAATCAAAAAATAAATAGAATTTTGCTCTTAAGGTACGTCTGCTCTTCAATGTTGTAACAAATGTTTACACCATTTTTATCAGCTGTATTGAAAAAATGTTGAAAAATTATTAGGGGAAACCACCAAATACCTGGCCCTTAAAAGAGCGCTATGTCTCCTGAAAGAATTATAATGACATTATAACCATTCCAGAAGTCTGATGTGTGTACGTTAATATAACTTCAAAAAATAAGTTTTTTTAATTTGCAATTTCTGAAACTGAAGTGATATTCACACATCGCCATACCAGAATGCCACCATTTTATTAGGCACTTTTTAAAAAGTATAGAATTGGAAGTTTAGATATCATTCATTAGTTGTATTTATCTTTAAACTTCCTCATTGCCGAATTAGACCAGCTTTATAAAAAGTAAAATATAATACTGAACAGGTCGAGTAATTCTTTATTCCGTACTATTATTAGTGATTAATTAAAAATATTCTTTGTCTATCTTGTTTAAAATAATATAATAATGAACTTTACACATACGACGCAACACGCATATCTCATTGTTGATTCACGTTGCAATCGCTTTGACTTCGGTGTTTATAACCCTTGATCTTGGACTTTGTAATACTAATTTTCTACCAATACCAACCATAAAATCGACTTTTAATTTCTATTTAAAAAAAATACGTAATCTAAGCAAAGATTAGGCCTACAAAGTGCAAAGATATGACAGTTAGATAATAAAACGAAAATATGAGAGAAATATCGAAGACCCCCAATTTAAAAAGCTGCAGTGCTACCTAATCACCCAAAGAAAAATAAAGGGTTTGTTATGCCACTAATCATTCCGAATTTGTCCGAAATAGCCCGAGTGGCGACGAACTTCTTATTGCCAGACGGCGCGGCAGTTGCCGCCTGGGCCAAACCTCAGATGGGGGCCAAACCAGAACATTTCTAATGTTTACGGGACACAGCACTAAGGGCCCAGGGGCCCTAGGTTTTGAAGGGGCCCTTGATAACGGACAAAAATAAAACTTTTTTGAATACGATTGAAAAATAATTATTATAAAAAAAATCTAAACGATAACGTATGCACTTATATCACGAAAATCAAAAAGAGAGCAGTTTTTCTCGTTTTCAAGGTTATTAGCATGCGCACTACATTATGTATTTGTCCGCTTGGGTTTATTGCGATATATTAAAAGACAAAAATTAACAATGAGGGACGTTTCAAGTGGCGCAAAAAAAAAGGAAAAATTGCGAAAGAAAAAGCTCTAAAGCGCGCCGAACCGAAGCTTTGGAAAAGTTTTCAAAAATAGACATTTTCTTTAAAAACCCAAATGGTGGTGGTGGCCCGTCGCGGGTTGAATTTGAACTCACCGATATACCAAAGACCTCAGGAATAAATGCCGAAGATGCATTTACCAATTTTATTAAATTTTGTGGTCACCAAGGAGCCTAGACTTAACGTTGACCGATATCTTTCTATGGGCCCGTCTAAAACAAATTGTTTATGCCACTCAAATACCAAATAATATTAACGTGCTATAAGGCAGAATTTGAATTACCCAGGCTGTTCGTTCAATATCCCAGGAAGAAATTAGAAATTCCTTCAGATATCTAGGGAAGCAATTAGAAAAATGTGTTGAATATGGGGGTGGAGTAAGTGGAGTTTTTGAATTTTGATACCTTTGTTGTATTGCTTAGTTTACATCATATTTTTTGAGTTTAATTAAATGTTCGTATGATTTAAAAATTACCTTAAATAATTGCTTCATTTAATAAAGACATTGACAAACATGTCTATTATTGTCTAATATGTAGAAACTAGTACTCTAGTTAAAGGTGTAAGATACAATAGTTGGGACTTTAAAAAAATATTGTAATGAAACTAGTTACGTTTAATATTTAAATTTTTGAAATCAATGATATCTTGTAGTTCGGCTTAGGGTTTAATTTAAACCATATTTCATATTTGTTCTTTGGTAAAAAATGATAAACTAGGTATGTTTACTCTTACGCAAAATAACGTTTTCGTATTTTTTATGCTTCCTGTGTAAAAAATTAAATTTTTCATAACGTGAATCTTATTTATTTTACAAGCAAAAACACTTATTATGGGCGACATTTTTACGTATAAAATTTGGTCCATTTATCCTCTTCTAAACCCCATCCGCGGACGTACTATATATTATATGGCTACAGTGTTGCTAACCTCATATGTATATTATGTAGTTTAGTACAGGGCATATACAAATTGTTAAAAAAACAAGACAATTTGCATTTTTAGTTCACCAACTGCGAATTTCACTGAATTATATTAGAGAACTAGCTAGACATTTTGTGAAACGGCTAATTACAGTAAACGGCTACAACATGCACTGTTATTGGTTCAAAAAATCAAGTATTATGGCTACCTCGATCATAATAATAAGTTAATTCCACTTAAATAAAAAGCTTACTAAAAAATTTCGTGATTTTAAACAAAATAATTAACATAAATTAAAGCGTAAATTAAAATTTAATAATTCATTTACACTAATTGGATTCAAGGTAATCAAAGGATATAAATGTTTCTTAAAACGTTGTGTAGACATTTTGCCAATTTTAATAAAATACAAACTCTTACAAAACCCAAAGGTTTCATAACAACAAGGTCTATAAAACTAGTCTAATTTTGCAATATATGCATGTACATAAATATAACAATAAAAAATTAAAAAGAACATTTACCGATAGTAACAATGAAGACCAATACAGCTAAAAAGTAGGTTCAGATTTGTGTAATTATTTATGTACGTACACTCACGATACCACAGCTTAGCTGTGAAGATACAACGCATGCTGCGTTTGTATGCAGAAGAGCAAAGCAGAAGTGATTATAATATCGTCAACTTTTCGGGCTTGGCCTGGAGTATTTTTAATCTTAGAACTCTAGGTGAGATGCTCGTTTCTCGGGATTGTTGGGGGTAGGATTTATAAGGTCGACACTTTTGGTCAAAGGTGGCTTGCAAAAAGGTCCCCTTTTTAAGGATTGCATTTACGAAATGGTAATGATTTTGCTCGGGAATGTATTTGCAACAAGATCAACATTTTTTAGCGATACACCGAAGCGAAAAGATCGGCTCCTACTTAACAGTGGAATTTTCTATGGAAAAATGACTGTAAGCGAAATAAGTGGAAAGTAAAATCTTCATGTATAAGTCGCTGACTCAACTAGTATCTGGAATTAAAATTACTATTCGATCAAAGCATCTAATCTAATCAAAGCTAAATGTCTAATAAAATGTGTTTCACAAACGCAAGCCGTATCGATTGTTCCTTTATTTTTCCACAAAAATATTGATATGCTACGTATAAGCTAGGTAAATAAATGTAATTGCCTTGAAAACTGCATTTATTAATTCCTAGAAAATGTCATGCGTAATTTAATTCAAATTTGAGTTCAACGTTTTCCATATGTTTCAAATACGATCAATCCAAGATTTTACTACAGACTTTACAGATCTCTCAAAAACTCAAGGTATCTCTTTTGGTTTCAATTTCTTAGAGTAAGTAACTATTATTTTGTCTCTGTCATGATTTCACAGAATGAAAATGGCATAAAATGGTCGATATTGTCGTCTTACTGTATACTGTGTGCTTCCAATAGCTCATTTATGTGTAGATATTATGATTAATTAACATTTTTATTATGTTTTCACAACTAATTAAGTACGTTAAAATCAATTAAATACTTTAATTCGCTGCGTCAAAGTTTCGACTGGGGAATTCCACGTGTTTAACTTAAAAATCATTTAAGGCGATTTGAAAAATATTCTATAAAAAATTTTTCTTTTGTTGCTAGTGTGGCGTCACGCTGCATTTTATAGGATATTCTTTGCGTCTATCTTTCCATCACAAAGCGTCTTGCTCTGATTTACATCTAAAGACCTACAACTTACGTCTACATGCAGATTGCAGATATACATATCTACAATTTTTTTAGTATCCTTTATCCTTACATCATGAGTTTAACATCAGTCTCACGACAGATTTAAATTATTTTAAAAAATTAATAAGCATTTATTTAGGAACTTCCATGGATTTATTATAATAAGGATTCGATATCCGTATACTGTGAGCCTATCGAATGTGAAGCCTTATATTTGTTGTTTGTTTTCTCTTGGGGAAGCAGGTTACAAACTTTAAGGAAATACCACAGGAAATACGCAATTGAATCAAGAATGGTACTAGAAAGAGATAAAATAGCATCGGAGTGTTGGAGCTCAGGTTGAAAAATCACACCGGTGTGTCACCCGGCGATGATATCGAACGCAGCCCAGAAGTGTTGCCGTCTGTTATGGTTGTTTAGGAACACGGCTGAACCTCGGTCTGAACACTCGGTTACACGTACGTCTTTGTCTAATGATCTAGAAAAGAAAAAGTGCGACGTATAAATTTATATAGATTTATAAATGACTCGGAGCGACTTTAAATAAACACCTTTAGAAATACCATAACCTATAAATAATAAAACCTTTTTAACTTACATTTATTATTATTTAGCAGAAAAATAAAATATTTTAGGGCTTTTATTACTTTTAGTAAATCTTGTGATGCTTCTAACGTATTTTTTGGACAAAAATACAAGGTAAAATAAGATGTGGCCAATGTTTACAAATTGTGTTTACAGTGTCGTTTAGAATGGTTTGTTTTGGTTTCAAAGAATGTGAACTGAACCCGTATCCAGTCCTAATAAATCCATGGGAACTTCTAAATTTAAAGATCGCAATGACCGTTTTTAAAACTATGGCACACGGGCGGAACTAAATGATAATAAATAACACGTAAATAAAAATAATTGTATGATGTATGCACAAAAACAAACATTACATCAATTAGTGTTCGCTGACAAACACGACATGGTAACTCTTCTAGCAGCTTTAAATTAAAAACAATAATTATATTACCAATTGATCAGTTTGACCTCAGCCAAAGGTTGGCAATTAAGCAGACGGGTCTAGATTTAAAATAAGTCAGTCGTCATTAATGTAATTTTTTGAACAGTTTAAAACGGAATAGACCAAAACATGCTGCAGAGATAAATGGAATTATACACTAAGTCTTGAAAACTGATTTTTCAATCAACCAATGACCGTACTCTAACAAAAAGTTAATATTGTCAAAATTTGGTCTGTATAATTGTCTAAAAAATGTAGTGTATGGGTAAGAAGAAAAGTATGTAAGTTTATTGTTCGGGCTTCTGTAGAATGACGAAAAAAGGGTGACAACATAGAACTTTAAACAAGATTTTTACAGGCAAATTCTCCAACGCTAGTCCGGTCTTATTTGACAACCAAAAGTTTTAAACTGACAAGTGTAAGAATAAGACAACCAAGTTTTATTCTATGAATTTATTTCTGAGTTTCTTCGCGAATTTATAAAGAAAAGGGCAATTTTACTTTAGACAATAATAGAACTAAATTCATTACAGCAATTCGTTCCAAGGTGAAAGTCATTTGAAAACCAAGCAAATCGCTGAAATATCAAAATAATTCACAAGTTTTAATGACGCCTTGTTAACAACGACGGGACAAAAACCTGTCAAAACATAACTGATCAACTATAAAATCTTAATTTAAACCAGTACTAAATCTTAAACCATCTTAGTGAATCTGAACGTTAGAATTTAACACTTATTTTCACGGTAAATATATCTGTAGTTGAGAGTTAGTTATTATAGTCCTTCAAGCCAAATAGCGAAAAAGAAGGGATTAATTTGAGAGAATTTATTAGATGCACCGGTAGTAATTAACATTTTCCATCCTGATCTAAAAGGTAAATCGTGGCAGGTTTGCTTAAGTCCCTTGATGAGGTTCAAAACAATAATTATATTACCAATTGACCAGTCTGACCCCAACCAAAGGTTGGCAATTAAGCAGCCGGCGTATAAAATTAAAATTTAGTCGTCATTAAAGTAGTGAAATTTCCTTTTTAGAACAATTTAAGATGGAATGGACCAAACATATGCTGCCGATGCAGGTATAAAATGGGTTAAGTATCCGTCTTGAAAAGTGATTTTCTTCAATCAACAAATAATCTTATATAACAAAAAGTTATTATTATGCCAAACATTGGTCTATATAATTGTCTAAAAAATGTGTATGGGTAAGAAGAAAAGTATGAAAGTTTATTGTTCAGACTTCTATAGAATGACGAAAAAAAGGGTGACACTATAGAAATTTCAAGAGGACTGTTTGAATTCAAAACTTACTTTTACAGTAATAGTTTGTATCTTTAGTTGACGGCTATTATAGCCCTTCAAACTAAACAACAAAAAAGAAATGATTAATTTAAGGGAATTTATTACATGAACTGGTAGTTACGAATATTTCTCATCATTCACTGATCTAAAAGGTAAATAGGGGCAGGTTTGCTCAAACTCCTTACTACAAAATTATATAAAATACATATATCCTTATCTATAAAGCGTTCAGATATGTACAGTGAAAAAGAAAAACAAAAGCCGCACTATCTAACTGTGACATTAAAAGTAATAAGATAAGTATTAATACTCAAGTAGTAGTAAGTAATCACATGTTGAAAAAGTATGGTAACAAAGAAGTTTGCCAATAAATTGGCGAAGTCGTGGTCCTACTAATATAAAAAACACCATGACCAATGAACCCGGGCAAGCCATCTCCAAATTATACAACATTTACCAACCGGTACTTAATCATTAATTTAACCAACTTCATGACATATGTATCCCAACCTACAGTGTGCCCATGGATGGAGTTGACAATCGGAAAAAATCTGTATTATTGATTTTAAGAGGAAAAGTCATTCTTTATAAAAAGTTCTGCTTGTCGAAAAAATGAGTTTACCATATAGAAATTTGAGATCAGATGTACAGGGTGTTAATAAATTAAGAAAACATGAAAATGCTAGAGAGAAGTACCATTATTTATTATTTTAGTCAAAATGTGTATAAAATAAAGTTGTTTATAATCCAAAATAAATCCTAAATACAAGATTTGAAATCTGAATTCTAATTTTTGTTTTTTTATTTTTTTTTTTGCAACACCTAATTGAATTTATCAACATTCAAAATGAAAACTTGAGAGTGCTTTCCTGCCGATAATATTGAACTGACAAACGTTTATAACAAATTTATTTCTAATGGGAGAAATGTGTTGAGGTTAGAGGAGGATATGTAGAATAACAATTGTTTTCACAATTGTACAAATTCTTATTTCATTTTTGTTTGGGTGGTTTGTTTAACAAGATTAATGTTTATATTTGAAAAAAATGTAAGTTGAGATAAATTTAAAAATTAGAATTAAGATTTCAAATTTTGTATTTATGCTTTATTTTGGATTATAAACAACTTGATTATAAACATTTTGACTAAAATAATAATAAAATAATTAAAGCATTTTCATATTTTCTGAATTTATTAACACCCTGTACATCTGATATAAAATTTCTATATGGTAAACTTATTTTTTCGACAAGCAGATTTTTTTATAACGAATGACTTTTCCTTGTAAAACCAATAATAAAGATTTTTTTCCTCTTGTCAACTCCATCCGTGGACAGACTGTATATGTACAGCTGTGGCTCAAAAATGATTAATTTTTAATGGTTTTTAATATGTATAATAAACTTCATTTTGGACAAGACTATACATCCGTGAACAGGCAAATCGTACATCTAATTCCCCGTCTAAGTGTTAATTTACCAAGAAAATCCGTTAAAATGCCTTTATAAAGCCTTAAAGTATCCTAGCACGAATAAAAGTATATATTATATAAATAGGAAATTGTAAATAGTCAAAATCTTTCAAGCTACATGCAAATTACTCTCCTTGACTCATCAAGTTTATCGGAAGAGTCGTCACCCCGCACCGTCGTATCGTAATGGATACCAAGGGTCAACACTAGTGTTGTAAATATCCGTATTTTTTATATATCCGGATAATACGGAATCGGAATCAACTAATATCCGTATCCATCATCCGAATATGTATCCATTTCTTGAGCCGCGCGAAAGCGGTTCCGAAACATGTATATATGGAATTATTTCGGATACGGGTAGATAGGTGGATGCCGTATCATATGATTCGAAGTCGAAGGTTAGGGATAGTAAGGCACCGTCGCACAGTGTTCAAAATAATTGATGAAAACATGATCGAAATTAATTACGTCTAAATTGTAAAACCAAGCTAACTGAAAAGTTGAATTATTTGACATATACTGTAGAATGAATATAGAAAAATAATGTTTTGATTTTTTTTGGAAGTTTTGAATGAGGGGCGTTCTTTTCGGTTCCCACCCCTTAGAGTGTAAAATATTTTTAAAAATGTCGTAAATGTTTAAGAGCTTTAATTCCTCTGTTATTTAGCTAAGAAATGTTTTAGAAAGGCATTTAGTACGGTTTATATTCCTTATCCTTTTAAGTATTGAGAGGAGGTGACTTAAATGTAAACAAGTTTTTGCTTAATTATCAGCACCTTTTTATTGTAGGTGGCAGTATTACTATTTTATTTATACAAGTATAAAAATTAAGCATCTGAGTCCTCCGATATTTCTTCCCCATCGTTTTCATCGTCGATATATTCATCCTCTTTGAGTTCAAGTTTTTCCGTGTCTGTAAGGTCTAGCAAAGGAAGCATGCTCTGGTCTATTTTTTGATGGGCTTTTTTTGAGGGCTGCAACGAAGACAGAAGTGGATCTGAACTCAATAAAAGTCTATTGAATAAGTCCTCATTGATTCTACTAGGACTGATTTTTTGTCTGTGGCTGTCACGGTATTTCCTTATGTCCTTATTTTTTGACTCCTGTGCCTCTTCTGACAGTTCACCGATGGGCAGTAGGGCTTCCTTAATGACCACAGCACCATGCATGAGAATTTTATGTACTGAAGGTGGCATATAGTACCAGTTGTATAAGGATACATATAATTCTGCAGTGGCCTTACAATATTCTTCAAACTTGCCAATATTAATAGAATATCCACTATTTAACACACGCAAAATGACACCAAATCGTTGAATCAGTGTCTCATCTATACCTAAAAGACATGGTAATATGGATTAATTATATATACCCATAACTTGAGACATCATTACTAACCCGTAATTTGTCACGATAAAGTTGGATTTGAAAAGACTCTTCGAGCAGTGTTACCATTATTAGTGGATCCAGCTCCTTGTTTAGGTATATCCACTAGGAGTCCCATTTTACTTCTAAAGTCTTGCTGAATTTCCTTTTTTCTTGAATCATACGCGGCTTTCTTCTCTTTTGGTACCTACAAAAAATATTGTGCGTACTTGTCTTACACATTAAAATAAAACATGCTTACCTTCCAACTTTTGATTTCAAGCCTGTAAGCCACGTGTAAAAGACATTCGAAAAATCTTATATATGCGTGTAGCACTGAAAGTCCAAATTGCAGACCTTCTTGATGGATTGGGCGCGGAGATAAATCATTCATCTTCGATATTTTGACGTCACAAATGTAACATGTCATGCTGGAGGTTTCGGTCAATGCACTACATACTTTTTCATTCACCATTGTAAGTTTTAAGTCGAACTTAATGGGTCCGAAATTTGAGAGGTATGGTTGTAACAGTCCTATTTGCTGCTGAATCTCCTCTTGCTCTAGCCTTGATCTTGCATCTGTCTCGTGCACCCATTGCAGTCTTATTGGACGACAGTAACTTTTGGATGACGGCCGGGGATTTTTCCACACTATTGCTTTTGAACTTTCATCAATTACTCGCAGGGGTACTAAAGATGTGGTGAACAAGCCTTTCTAAGCCCTGGTGCTTTGTCCTTCTCGAATTTGCCTATACGATGTATACCCAGAAGATCCATCAAAACCCCATTTGCAAATTAAACAAAATGTGCTTTTCTCCGATATAGTTACACATTTCATCAAACTTTCACAAGTTTTGTGCAACAGGTTTTGTAGGGGAACTTCACATTTCGTCTCAGACACAAAAATGTCACTCGGGTAAAGTTGTTTTTTGACTTCCAGTATTTTATGGTATGGAGGATATAGATCGAACCCACGTTCTTTGGCTCCACGTCTTAAATCTTTGTATAGCTGTACTGTCATATTTTTTGAAATAATTAATGCTAAGGCTTCATGTAAGGAATAGCTAGACAGGGGAACATTAGAATATTTTTGCCAACAAGTCAGAATTCTCTTTGCTCTGGTGGGCGTAGTCGTAGTTGCCTCTGTTACCAATTTTGCCGCCGACACATTTCCTTCTTCACGCAATTTCATGGTCGCAGCAAATGATATTTCTGCTGCTGTTTTTTGCCGTCGAATTTCTTCAGTCTTTCTACGTTTAATAATGTCTGAACTCTCTTCAAATGTTTTTGATGGACGACCAGCTATAGCTATAATGATTGAAAACTTTAGAATTCATGTCTATAAATAAATGAATATTTCACTAACTTACCACCACTTGTAGATGCTGAACCTCCAGGAATCGTAAGTTGTTGTTGACAACGAAATACTTCATTTGGGAAAATAAGTTCCACCCGTAGCCAATCTTCATACCTTGACAAGAAGTTGCTCTCCTTCCTTCCAGCAGCTTTCCACTTTGTAAGGTAGTGCGGGAAAAACGATTGTCTCATAAAATTACTAAGCGCAGTGGTTGCAATTTCATCTCCATTTATTTGAAAATGTTCTTTTAAGAAGTCCAAAACACGAATTTTCTTTACAGAAAGATCTTGGCCACGGGCTTCCATCATTTTTTCATGGAGATGCAGACGTGTAATTGCCATTGTCACCAAATGCCGAAAATGTACTTACTACACTTAAAAAACAAAACGCAACTCTCTTAACGCCACCAAATAGCACAAACCACACTCAAACGAAACTTTGCACAAACTAAACTTATGACCGCACTGAATACGATCTACTAAAAGACTGAATACGTTCGGTACTCGGTGCAAACAAATGCCTTCTACGCCCTGTTGCGCACCTTTGCGCAGGTAAAACCATAAGTTCTTAAATTCCCTACATTGTAAACATTCATTTGCTGTATAATTCACTAATGAGCAAGCATTAGCAATAAACATGAAGCCTCAATAAAATGGCATTTCTTTAAAAATTGTATAGGATTACAAGCAGCGGATTCTACCTGAAGATAAAAACACCCTCCTTTATGATATTCAGGTTACTTGAATCTTTAAGGTATGCACTTTTCCCTGGTATAATTATTTTTACACCAAAAATGATACCTGCAGTAGGTAACACCGAAGCAAAAGAAAAGAATTTAGCACTAAAATATGCCGTATGAAAATTTAATTAATTTTGTAGTTTTTCGTTATCAATATCTATGACCCTGACAAAGACAGAAAAGCGGTTCTTGGTAAAAAGTTGTATGATGACGCGTACAAACAAATACATAAATTTCAACATTCTCAGGAAAACTTAAACTTTTTAATTACGATCACTTTTTTGCAAATTTTGAACACTGTGCGTCGTTCGTTCTCGTTTGAATTCAGTTCGGGTGAGGCGGGCCGTGTTTAATCAGTGGGTCTCATCCCATATGATACCCGTTACCCCGATAAGTATGCTATCTTTTTTAGGGAATGTCATTAGAAAGAGAAAGCAACCAAATATGCCAAATCGCAGACCGTGTTGTTCGCTTACACCCGATTCCGTTTTCTCTTACACTCGATCCCGATTCGGTTTTTTCTTACACTAGATCCCGATTCCGTTTTCTCTTTGCACTTTGCATTAGTAACTACCCGAATGCGTATTTATTTTGATTCCGGATCCGTATTCAAGTTCCAGGCCGGTTACGGATAATACGGATTCTTTTAATACTCGTATCAATCGGATTTTTGAATACGCATCTTTACATCACTAGTCATCTCCAGCCCAGGCAGCCCTTTGATCGCGTTGCCGTGCTGGACTTCCCTTGAATGGGGGTCGTAACACGAGCCCGTTGTAAATAGTAGTACCTAAGTGACATGGTAAATAATTATGGATGAATAAATATGTTTCAAAGTAAAAGTAGTACGAAAACCATATGGTATTCCAAGGCTCGAAGTAAAAAGACATAAACTTTTTTACAAGCGTCAAAAAAATTCTCTTTTTGCAAGTACTTTCCTAAGGGCATAGTTATCGGAGTGTAATGTGCCGTCGGCTTTTTTACAAGTACGACTGTTGCAAGGAAGGCATTTTAGTGGTAAAGGAAGACAGAGGACACAATCCTCCTAATATTCACGAATACCAAGCCAGGATTACATTCTGCGTCGATCAACTCGAAAATGAACTTGTTCTATTGTTTTTGTTATTTCATTCTGCAATTGAGGAAGCTCCTCGGAAATCTTCGGATAAATTTAACAACTTTCGTCATACTGCTCAAATTTAAGCTCGACGATCTAGTCGGGTTTTCGTCAAACGAAATATCATTTCTGATACAATCAAATTCGGATTCGAGGCGCGTAACAAAATCCCACCCCAGTTATCACAACAATAATTGACCAGGTTCGGTTATTCCTAGGCGTGTGTTTAGATAACACTTATGATAGGTGGTCATACGATTACACATCAAATAAGTAGTAATAATCCATGTAACCACTTGTCATAGTGTCATCTAAAAGCTAAAGTCAAAGCTTAATATATCCTGTGCAGTATATACTTCATAACATCTGCTTGTTAGTGAACATGTGATTTCAATGACTCAGTGGCGGCGCCAGCTTTTTCTTTTCGGTTGGGCGACACCCGGCAGAAAAATTTGGAGGGTGGGCAGCAAAAATGTGCATTATTTCGGGTAATACAGATTTTTCTACAATTTGGATATTTTGGATTTGTGAAGCTTAAAATTATTTAGGATTTTTGAAAATCAAACTAAAATTTAAAAATTGAATAAAAAACACTGAAAATATTTAAGTTTATTTTACACAGTAACATGATTACAGAACAGTAAACATTAAAAAAAGAGCTCTTTCTATTATTATGTTTAGTGGCAAAAGAGTCTACAACTACAATGTCCAATGTTTTTGCAATATTTTTTTCAACGTATTAAATTCCCAAATCTGTGAGCCTCTCTTGTGACATTGTTGTCCTTAAATAATTTTTTATTCTTTTAAGCCATTAAACGACCTTTCACAACTGGCACTTGAAGGGGTAGGGTTATCGTAATGTTGCACAAATTATATTTCGTGATATACTAAATTAAATTCCTGCAGAAGAATTGCAAGATCTGATAAGATCTTTATTTTAACATCATTATTAATTTCATATCTTTCAATGATTTTCGGTAGTAATTTTAATTCATTTTCGACGGATGCTATATCCATAATGAATAGCTAATGGAGTTAATTGCTCAAAATTTAAAAACATTTTATTCAACGGGTTTGATGAAAATGCTAGTGTTCTAAAGGGGTTTAGCCCTTTAGAACACTAGAATTTTCATCAAATCTCCGACAAAGTTCTGAAGTATTTCGATCAATTACGGGATAATATAATTTAGCTTGAAATTCACTTTTTTAGTAACACATCTGTCCTCTTTAAGTAAGGTAATTTTTTGTATGATCATAGAATTATTAAATTTAGACGGTACCTAATTTTTTTGATCTTTTATTATTTACATAATCAAGTTAATATTATTAGCGAAGGCGTGTTCTAGAGTCGCAGTTCATAACTTTTAAAATTCAGAATATTGCCTATATGATACAAATAACTGTTTTAGTGATTCCACTAATGTTAAACTTTTTAAAATATCACTATTTTGGCTTTGTAAATAATCAGAAACATTTTTTATTTTTGACAAGAATTCACAAAAAACTTCTAAATTGAATAAAAAGGTAAAATTAATATTGTTTAAGAGTCCGTTTCCTTCGGGAGAGCGAACGTTGTTTTCTGTTATATATTGGTTTAATAAAATTATTATTGCTGGCAGTGTTTTTTTTTTACAGCCAAACAGCTTGTTATGTGTGACGTCCAGCTCGTATCACTAAGTCTTTTTAGTTCCAAAGGTTTATCTTCTGGATGTAGCTCTTGTTGGATTTGTAGAAACGCATTATATACGAAAGATCCACTAATAAAAACAAAGGTTCTCAAATTTTGTAATGTAGTGCCGACAGGGCGGTGTTTATTTGGATTTCCACATACAAAGGCTGGGTCGACAAGCGGCTTAAAACAAAGGGGCCGCATAGTATCGCGTGCCGAAAATGCAATAAAATGAGTTAATTTTATTTATTCGTTTATGTAGGTATAGGACAATAATAGTAGGTATAGTTTTTTTTAATAGTTTACGTATAATTATTATTGATATATAAGGTCTACACATTTATAATGTTGAAAGCAATGGTTTATTTTCTTTTAATTTTAACTACTGGGTTTTTCTTTATTTTTTTGCTCACATGCTCGATTTAGCAGGTTGGGCGAACGGTTGGGCGAGAACGATTTGGGTTGGGCGCTCGCCCAACCGCGCCCACCCCTGGCGCCGCCACTGCAATGACTAGAAGAAAGTGAAAGAAAAGAGACGGTATAAACAAGCACGTTTTCTTTTTTAAAAATAAAAGCTGTGTTGAAAAAGATTTATTGAAATAGAAGTAGCTCGACTGACTTTTAAAGTGAAACGAAACTGCTTTGTAAGTTTGATTCTGCTCGTAAAAGCACGTTTCACAGTCGGCAAGTCTTTTGCAATAAGCAATAAAGCTTAAAGGAAGGTATGCGCATTAAAGAGTCAGCTGATTTATTTTTGCAACAGTCTTGCACCTGCATCGTTTTAAAAAAAAAGGGTTCTGCGCGATTTTTCTTGCAGTTTCGGTCGCAATTCTGGTGAGAAATGTAGTGATTTTTACATTACCAACCAAGACAAATGTTACTAAAAATTAACCTTAAAATATATTATCTGTTGATGTTGATGTCTGATTGTTTCTAAGAGCTTTTCAGAGGTTTCTTTATCCAATCTTAAGAAATTTATATATATTTTTCACGATCTGTAGCAATGAATTCCTCAGTTAAACGAATGCTTTCTCTGTTTTCACCATGGTCTTACCCACCACCTACAAACCCTTTTCTCCTCAGAACACATTTCCAGGAAAGAAGCAGCAGCAATGATGATCACGCAAACCG
Source organism: Philopedon plagiatum (assembly GCA_963971165.1). Lineage (NCBI taxonomy): Eukaryota > Metazoa > Arthropoda > Insecta > Coleoptera > Curculionidae > Philopedon > Philopedon plagiatum. Next base: position 82,494,420 of record OZ020192.1, on the reverse strand, counting down.
TAGCTGCAACAGCTTTTTTTCGCTTTAATTTGCCCATTTAAAAGACTGAAGAAAATAAATAAATAACAAAACAAAAGTAAGACAATTTTAACAGTATAGTGTCTTTGTTGGCAGTCCTGGCCAGTGCCGTAGCTACGCTAAATTTGACTGAAGGCAAGAAAGGATTTTTGCGCCCCTATAACAAGACCTAACTAGCTTATAGACTCTATAGTTTTACTATTTGGCGCTCCTTACGACCGGCGCCCCTAGGCAAGGGCCTACTCTGCCTACACCTAGCTACGGCACTAGTCCTGGCCTTTAAAAGCGCAACTGTAATTGAATTGCCAGCTCTAAAACGCATTATTAAAGAAATATTGCTTGCAACTCTCTTGCCAAAAACTGACTTACAGCAATAGTGTTGCAAAAGATTTTCCAACTGTAACAAGTGCTTAACAACCACATATACCATATAAAAGTAGCTCGTGGGCCAACTCACGGATCACAAGATAAAAGCGGCTCGTTGAGCAAACCTGCTGATTACAATTAGTTCTTTGAAAACAACTTGTTTGACGATAATGTTTACACACATTTAGTACAACTGTACCTATTTATTCTGTAAATACAAATTTATTTGCTTAGGATTGTTTGCAAATAATTTCTATTTGTATCGACTAACAATACGTTACATAAAAATACACTAGAAAGAAATAAAGTTCCAAACTGCTATAACTATTATGATACTTACTTGTATCCCGTTAAAATATTAAGTAAGGTTGATTTGCCAGCTCCTGAAGGACCCATGATGGCAGTAAGTTCTCCAGATCTAAGTCTTCCGCTGACATTTTTAAGGATAACTTTGTCTTCTGAAAATAAATAATTACCATTTTTTCATATAAAAATATTTAAACTATTTAAAATATGATTTTAAATTCGGGGCGGCTCGGGGCCAGAGTCCCCCCAAAGAAGATATTATGGGGGCGCAGCCCCCCTAACGAAATGATTTTCTTCTTAAAAAGATATGTAACAGAATTTTATATAATATTTCAATAATATTCTCAATAAACTGGACCACTGCAATTTTTTTAACCCAATCTTACAAGACGCCCCACAGAACTGGCCGTCACAGATTTTAACGAAATTTGGTACACCTACAGCTGGAACGGTCGAGAAATAAGAGACTTGTATTTTTTAGCTGATGATATTGACATTAAGAAGGTAAAAATTCACCTTGAAATTTCCCAAAAAATGACGTTTTCGGCTATATCTCAAAAACTAGAGGCATTATCGAAATGAATCAGAAAGAAAAATGTTACTTGGAATTAGTGTTTGTTTATCACCTGAGAGGGATATCACATAATATAGTGGGGGAGGGGCCTTGAAAAGAAATATTTATTTTAACCCTTGGCCACGTACAAAAATTCAACTTTTGTTTAGTGGTTCATAAACTACATAAGAAAGTATAAAAAAAGGTTTTTAAATTTTCTATGCTGTAACGTAGCAAAAAGGAGGAAATTTTTTAAAAATTTCTTATCTGATACATTTAATAGAATCTCGCCTTGATTTTAATTTTCAAATGTACTATATTTTAACAGAAACAGCGTGTTTGTATAAAATTATTTGAAATATTATGTAATTTACCACGACCAGTGTCCCCCTTCCCCTGCCTCAGATGCTGACAGAACTGGTCACACAGTGAAACTGGATTTTAATGAAATTTGGTGATCAAGTCATCGAAAAATAAGAGGCACGTATTTTTTTAGCAGCTAATACTCACAGTAAGGAGTCGAGTGAACTTAAAAATTTGACCAATAATCAGTGTTTTGGCTATACTTAAAAAACTGGAGATGATATCAGAATGAATCAAACAGGATGATGTTTCTGGAAATTAATGTTATTTTATAATCTGATAAATGAGGTAGGTATATAACATAATGAAGCCCCCTACCCATCCTATACCCCCTACCCATGTAGTACACTGGCGTAGAGTATTCATTAGTTTATAATGATAGTATCTCTAAACAGCGCTTACGAGGGGTATACTTCATTCTTTTATATTAATAAGATAGAAACTATAGATTAAGAGCCAGCGACCGCCAGACACGTTATAGTATCAAACCTAAGATTTTTTCTGTAGGTACTTAAGAACGTTTGGATGCTATGAAATTTGAGTCGGGGGGCTTTGGCAAGTAACAGGTCCTAAAGGTATATAAAAATGTAAGAGTAAAAATCATGAACATTGAGAATTAGGTGTAGACTGAGCGAAAATTATCAGGATTGAAAACTTCTGGCGCGGCCAGCTGTTATAAACAATTTAATTGTTTATTTTCTTATAACTGCTGAACCATTGGCTTTAGAGAAAAAGGTTTTAAACAAAAAATATTTCTCACGATGTAAGGAACAACTTTTGTCCTTACAGGTTTTTAAATTTTTATAATTTGGCCCACTCAGCTCCGCACATACGCGATGTGATACGATGTCAGTGCCGTCGGCGGCGGGTAGCGCGGTAGCTGTGGAAATGGGAGGCTGATGGCACGGACCACTAATCGTGCAAGTATAGCTTGCCCCTGACAGATTTTTTTGTCTTCAAATTTAAAAATTTTCGACAAAATAATGTAAAATTTGCTTAGAAAAAATAATAAATAAAATACCTAAACGTGTTCATTTTTTCCCTGGGGGGCTCCGCAAAAATTCAACTTTTTTTGCAAATTACAAAAAAAAATTCTTCACCAAAATATTCCTAGTTGGGTCACTATTAAAAGACCTGAACTTGACATTGGCCCCTTAAGTAGCAACAAAGCTATACAACTTTAAAATTTCACCGGCCGCCATTGCCAAAGACTTTATTTCATTTCATTATTTGTCGCATCGAAAATCTCAAATATTGAGACAGCGTCTACCTAAATGGACTTTAAACATTACGCCTGTACCCACTGATATCTATAAAAAAAACTTAGAATAACGAAATAGATAATTAAGTAAGGCAAATTCCAGCTGATACCTATAGTACGTACCACGTAAAAATCTACGGTTGCCAGTGGTACCTCAGAAATACGGAATTATTTAACAGTCGTTAAATAATTGCGTGTGGCGAAGTGTGAATGTCAGCGTATTTCAAAAATTCCCGTAGTTCCGAAGTTTCTTTGGCATATTCACATTGCAATCTTAGAAAGTTATGCAATAAAAGTGGCACAAAATAATTCGGATTGGAACCGAACGGCACAGCACGGAACACAACCGTACAATCAGATTTTTCACACTGATGATGAAATGAGATTAAATAATAAAAAATAAGCTAGTTCTAAGTCATTAGACTCTAAAAAAGTTTACAACAAAACTTAAAAACGTAGACTACTTTTGGAAATTGATAGAATGAAATATGTTTGCCCTTCCAGCAGTCTGCCGTTAAAAAGTATTGGTCCAGAAGGGAACGACCATGACGTAAGAGCAACGACAGCGCGTCGGGAGGCCTGGGTTTGCTAATTTTCTCCTGAAGTATTATGAATATGATAATTAATAATTGCATCTTATTAACATTCACATTTCAGAATTTATTATAAGAAGGTACCTTAAAACTTCCGCACTCCAACCCTGTCGTATGCCGCCACAGTATGGGAGTGAAGCATGATACAAATAAAAGAAGATATGACACCGCGTAGGTAGGCGTAGCCATGTATGTCACGCTGTGAGTAATTCCGCCATATTTTGTAAACGAGACACGTCTTTGTTAAGATCGCGTTGTGTTTTAAATTTATTTTTTGGTGTTTTTATATCACTTTTAAGAGTTTAAAAGTGAAAATGAGGTGTGTTGTGATGTGGACAATCAATGCAAGGGCTTTATGCCCGATACACAACAGTGTTTGGAAGCGTCTGTGCAAACGAGAAGATAAGTGTAAGGTGAAAAATGCTAGAATCTGTTCTAGACATTTTAACAAAAGTGATTATGAAGGCAATTTAAAGCATAAATAGGGAACTAGCACATTTTTTTTATTGCATAAAAATGTTCAGTCACATCAGTCTTAAATACCACTCCTTAATTTTTTATAAATTCAAAACGACGTGTGTCGAGCAGGGAACGTCAAACTAACATCGTGGTGGAAAATTGTATTGGCGGGGTCTGTTTACGTTTGTGTGTTTATTGTGAGTTCTAAAAAGCTACAATAATGGAAGATACTAAGAAAAATACATATTACAAATACTGTATAGTCATAATTCTTTTAAAACTCCAAATGAACTATTTATTCGTGTACCTGAAGATAAAAATTGCCGTATAAAATGGTTTAAAGCATGCAGAAGAAACGTAAAAGACATTTCTGAAAAAATACTGCACTTCACGTATGCGAAGATCATTTTGTTTAATGTTTTTACTGACTCGCTTAAAAAAAAATTACTGTGACAAACAATTGCTAAAAATCTCCACGGTAACGAATCACCAGACTTTAATCGAGAAAATACGACAAAGAGACCTAATTTCATAAATTTTATGTCATATACTTTAAAATTTATATTATATGCAGGAGGCAAAGTATATTGCCAATAGAATTTATATAAAATCGCCTATAACTAACGTGAACTCTATATTGCGCGTTATAAATTTCAAAAATAACTCACAGAGTGACGTCATGCGCGAACCCGGACGAATTTGACACGGTTTGGTATCATATCTTCCTTTTATTGTATCATGGGAGTGACGCAGAATTTAAAGCTACTTTGAATTTGCTTGCTCGGTACACCCGATCGAGTCCTTGTTCGTCTCGAGCGTCGGCGTTCAAGTCATGTGGGAGAGGTCATTCGCCCCTTCATGAAGCAGAAATCTTAGTTTAATACTGCGACCTCGCATTGTTCAGTTTAATTCTGTTTTTAGAGCAACTTCGGCTTTTCGCGATTACATTTTTTAATTGACACGTGCAGAATGTTTCCGCAGTATCCCGTTTGTATTTTTATTTTATTTAATAATTTATAGTACGTAAAACAATAAATTATTACAAAGTGGTGAATGCACCGTTACAATTTTTTCAGCGGAGCTTTTCACCTCATGTTATTGTTTTGCTTCACCGTTACAAATGACCACAAGCCGCCACTGCAACTCACACACCCAGAGCTGTCATAGGAATTTCACCAGCCCTTTAAGTGGATGCGTGGGGTGGTACCTCGTCGAGGAAGAGCTCCTCTACCACCTTCCTTTGTGTAGGATATGCTTTTATAGGCGTGTAGCGTGTCTGAAAATGTTCTTTAAAATTGGAAAAAAATGTATTATTATTTTTAGGAAAAAAGTTACTTATACAAATTTTTGCGTCCTGAGAAAATAATATTCACTTATTAATAGTATTAATACCAACGATGCGTATGTATGAACAGTCATTGACAATTCAAACTACCCAGGGGTGGTACTACGTTCACGTTTGCAGACAATATTGATTTTAAATCACGTGATTTTCGAATACAACACAATTAAGGTAAAACGACCAGTTATTGATAGCTTTAGAGCCAATTTTGGATAAATAGTAATTTTTCACCGAGAGTAAAAATAAAAAAAAATTAACCAATGTCAAAACAACATTTTTTGGTGTTTTCTTTAATAATTTTAGCCTTTAGATTAATGAAACAAGTAATTTTAATACCTACTAAATATGTTTTTAAAATGGGATTTTAGGGTCCAGTAATTGATATACTGGTTTGGGGTAAAATCTAATAATTGATAATCCAGTGATTGATATTTTTTATTAGAAAACAAATTAAGTTTTATATCTTAAAAAAATAAAATTAGGATTCAAACACATCAATAGACTTTTGAAATTGGTATTTAAGCCTGTCGCCTGTAGAAATTATTACTGCAGCAAACTGCAGTTTTTGCTACACATGAGACGTCATTTTCTTCAGCTCTAAAAAGTGCTTTTTCTTCATTCAAAACCCTCATCGACATAACTTCTAAATTGTTTCCGTTATAGATTCTTTGAAGGACACAAACATATCTATAATTAGTTGCGTTTATTTTACCCCCAGCAAACTCAATCAGTAAATAATCTCCAACGGTTAGATTATCAGGTGATTCTAGATCGCAAAAATCGTTATCGGCATTATATCCAATAATATCAACGTCATTAAGGCTGTCTCCGCTTTCAACCCATTCATCAGCTGATGTTTCGGAATCAGTATCTTTACTTTTTTCCTTTAACTGTTCAGATTTTTTAGATTCTCTAAGTCTTGTTCTGTTTTCTTTTTCCTCTGCTTTTTTATTCTTTGCCATATCTTTTTTTCGGTGATATTGTTGCCATGCTGAACTGGTTACTACTGACAGAATTTTTCCTTTATCTTTCATTTTTTTGGATTATTGGATGTAGGTATCTGGCCAAAATATTACTCCTTTAAAAGGAGATGGGACATCTATAGGCAAGTTACTTTGAGCGTTTCTGGGTTTCTCCTTAGAAAGGCTTTACACTATTTTTCGCCAGGCCTGTTCTTCTTACAAGGAGTGATTTTCTGAAATTTTTTAATAATGTGTTCAATACTAGGTTCAACACTATCAAAGAGTTGAATTTTAGTAATTGGATAGTGAATTTTTCTAATTCTACTATCCACTCGACTAAAATTTTTTCCTCTTCTGGCTTCAAAATACTAGGAGGACCCATGTTACACACTCTCGGTACTTTTCCTCTAACCTTGTAATTTAAAGTGGTAAATGGTACACCGGCGTTTTTTGTTGCTGCAGCAATTGATATCCCTCGTTCTACATCTTGTATAGCCTTCATCATTTGATTGGGAGTATATTGTTTTTTTTTGGAGCCATCTAAAATTGAAAACCCAGTTATTGATAGCTGTTCACATCCAGTTATTGATATCCCCTATCAAAGACTGGACAAAATAATTTTTAAACAAAAAAATTAATTTTGGCAATATCGCCATTCAGCCCTGATTTAAAAGATATATAAAACCTTAAAAATGACTAATTTACCAGTTATTGATAGGGTATCAATAACTGGCAAACTTAGCATTTTTGCTTTCCACTAATTGATACCATGGTTTTTATTCCTATAAAGTTAGTTTAGGCATCAAAAGAATACATAAGGTATTCTTCAGGGTTTTATAATTAATTATCCATCAAAATTTTATTATTTTGTTAATTATTAACTCGTTAAAAATACTATCTAAAAATACACTTACCTTAATATTTCTGTTAAGATTTTTGTAAAAAAATTAAAAAGACACAATCACAAACAAATTTGCATGGTATGACTAAACGGTCCAAATAGTTCTAGAAACAAGTAAAACCCTGTTGCCAGATATTTTACCTAATTAAGCTTGGCGGGAAATTTAAAATAATAGTCAGTAGTTTTCTTAATACAAAGGGACAAAATTCAGCCTATCAATCACTGGGCGGGTATCAATCACTGGTCGTTTTACCTTAACGGGTCCCGTGAAAAATGTCATTAGAGTTAAAAATATCCCCAGCTGCTCTAAACATAGTAGCACCCCAGGTCTAAATGTAAATGCAATGCATATCTGAAAATCCGAGTTGTGTGGGCTGTGTTGACTGTACATCTACAGAACGGCCTAAAAATGAAAAAAAAATCCAAAATTGCCCAAGAGAGAAGTAATAATTAATTTTTATTTCAGGGGAAAATATAAGAAAATGTTCTCGAAAATGTTATTTAGAATAAAAAATTACGACTAAGTTTAGACTCTAAGCCTCCTATTAAAAACAAGGTTTTCTCACGTTTTCACAAAATCGCTGTAAAAAACTGTTAAAAAACACAAATGATATCAATTTATTAAAGAAAATAAGTAATAAGAGATAAGATATAAGTTGCACAATTAAATTTAATTTTTTACAAGCTTTTATTTAACTTCGTCTGTTAGTTTGCTTGTATGTATGTAAGTATGTATGTTTAGGTCAAATACTGCAATCAAAATTTCGACTAGTTCTAATTAAGCTAGAGCTTTAAAATTTTGCACACGTGTATAAGTCCAGCGACAATGCAATACAGAATATTTAAATATTGTTCGAAATTCAATATGGCGGACGCCCCAAGATGGGGGATTGCCTTTTTCTTTACAATCCCCTTGATATGGGTATTAAATGAAATGGTTTGAGAAGTAGAATACGATAAGCTATGTGACGTCGATCTAAGCCCAATATGGCGGACGTCACGAGATGGCGGATTACATTTTTTTTTTCACAATCCACTTGATATGCTGCCGTCATAACGTCGTAAGTATATATGGGTTTCCATATATACTTACTGCCCTCTTCGTTATCACGGTAGTATGGGTATCAAATGAAAGGGCTGAGTAGAATGAGATAAGCTATGTGACGTCATTTTAAACCCAATATGGCGGACGCCACAAGATGGTGGATTACCTTTTTCTTCACAATCCCCTTTGATATGGGGTCACGTCATTCTAAACCCAATATGGCGGATTATTTTTTTCACAACCCCCTGACATATCTATCAAATGAAAGGGCTTGACGAGTAGAATACGATAAGCTGTGTGACGTCATTCTAAACCCAATATGGTGGGCGCCACAAAATGGCGGATTACCGTTTTCTTCACCATCCCCTTGATATGGGTATCAAATGAAAGGATTTGATGAGTAGAATATGATAATAGGTCAAATATTTTGTAATAATCGTGCATTATCAGAAATGCATAGGTTAAGAAGTAACTAAAAATTTAAAAATAAAATCTTGTAAAAAATACTTTTCAAAAACAAGTTTTTTTTTATTTAGATGTACTAAATCGAAAAAAGTAAGTATAGCTTTTTCATTGTGGCAATGCTGAATGCTATTTACCTATAAGTGGACGTAATTTGCGTGGGTGGACCCTAATAAAAGTAGTATCAAAGTCATCACTGAAACAAATAAAAAAGCTTGTCGCGTGAATAGAAAAGAAAAAAAAAACACATACTTAGGTACTTACTTACAATTTCTGCCAAACAAAATTAATGCCTGTAATTTAACATAGGTAATATGTTAAATCTGTTTCAGTGATAACTTTGATACTACTTTTATTAGGATCCACCCACGCGAACTACGTCCACTTATAAATAGCATTCAGCATTCAAACAATGAAAAACTATACCTACTTATTTTTTTAGTACATCTAAATCAAGATCTAAATAATAAAAGCTTGTTTTTAAAAAGTATTTTTTACAAGATTTTATTACTTATTCAAAAATTATTTTTTTAGGAATGTTCAAAGCTTTTTTTAATAGGCAACTATGAGTATAAACTTAGGACAATTTTTAATTTAAAGTAACATTTTCTTATTAAGTATATTTTGCCCTTAAAAATAAACAGTACTTCTTTCATGAGGCAACTCTGGATTCATACATTTTTTGCCTGCTCTGTACATGCTATCACAAGTTTTAATAAGTTAATATTACTTTTTCACACAACAGAACTTTTTACAAAGCATAACTTTTCTTCGAAAATATAATAATAAAAAAGTTTTCCATTTGTTCAGAACACAGACACCTTATCCACCACTCTATATGTATTTGTAATATTGTAAAGCGTTTTTTAATGTAAAAAGAGGTTTTATATAAGTACAAGCACTACTTTCTCCAGGGTCCAGAAACTAGTACTTTTCATCTGAGTTACAAATCTAGATTGAAACACGCTACGCCATCTACAAACAACCCTGAAACAAAACTAACCTTGAACTTCCCACTTATAAACATTTTGATAAACAGTTATCAATTTGGTGCCTCCCTAGGAGGAACAAAAATTCATAGGAAATGTACTATCCCATGAAGTTTTTAATTTTGTTTGCCCATCTAATTTCTATTAGTTCATAAGAGCCTGATAATATGCACGTTAGATAAAGTTTAATATCAGGCTGATAAAGATTTTACTAAGCAGATTAACAAAAGCTGTTGTCTGTAATTTATATTGATATTTTAATTAATTTTGTAAGTTGGGAGTTGGTTACATGTATGGTTGATGCTAGATATAGGTACACTGCAGTCAAAAAGTTTCAAAGCAATTCGGATTTATTTAGTAAACAATCAAACATATAGGTATTTAAAATCTCTACTCAAAATACTGAAAATTGAAAAAAAAAATGTGGCGCCTGTTTCACAAAAACTGATCAACAATGTGAACTTAATGGTACCCGAGGGCAGCAGAGAAAATTTTTGAAACAAAGTGTAAAATATGCCATGTCACATAAGACATAAGTAATGAAATTTCAAATAAATTTGTTAACCATACTTAACAGTATTTAAAAAAAAATTGTCAGTGTACCAACATTGATTAAAAATTAAGAAAAATTACAGAAGGCAGAGCCTACTAAAAATGATGATGATGATACTAAGAAAACAGCTGCAAAATTCACTCTTATAAGATACTTGGTGCAACAATTCAATATACATTAAGGGTTTGTCAAAAATTAGAGGCTAACACTCGATTTCACAAAGCATTTAATCAAGTAGTAAACTTAGCTGACATTTAGAGTCACCTTTGTTAATAACATTAACATGTTTGCTAGCACATTACAGGTGTGCAGTTGGATAAATATTGATTAAATTGACCATAAGTCTAAGTAATTGAAAATTTCTTCATGACTTAGGACTGGTGGAAAGGACACAATAATGCCAAATATACCCAATATAAATTAAAGAACTACCCAAAACCAGAGGCTACCAAGGAAATTGAGGTTTCCAGCATCCTTGGAATCTCTTCTAATATTTTGGATTAGGTGACATATCACTTTAGTGCCACATGCCTTGAGCCTTAATAGTGATATAAATCTTTAGTGTATACAACAAGAATTACTCTCTACAACATTCACAATAAGTATCCTTATATTTTTATGAAAAAACTCTTAGTTTTTGTGGCACTAAAGTGTCATGGATTGTTCATTTTTTGTAACTACAACAGCAATTATTATTAGAGATGGAATGGACCTCTATCAGGCTGAACCACCAGGTTCTGGATGCCAGATGTCCAGCTGGACTCTGATCATTTCATTTCTTCTTTGGTAAAATACAAATTATTTACTGACCTATGTTAGCTAGGTATATCCTGAATAACAATGGTCAAGTCTCAAGGATACAAAACCGAACTAGTAATCTACATTTAGCTGCCAGGGCAATAAAAAAAAAAAATTTGTATTCAATTAAGCCATATGATTCTTAATGCCGTGACACTATTTAACATTCGACAGTGGAAAGGTAAAAGGTCTAAAGCGCCACTTCGTACAGGTGGCGCTTTAGACCTTTTACCTTTCCACTGTCGAATAACGTAGTAGAAGACAATAAATATTCATCTACAATAGATACCTACCTAAGTACTAAATTTTGGGTTTCTTATTTAAAATACACTTTTGACCTGGTTAATTTGTTTCTAAACTAGAAAGAATCATTGTGATGCGCCTTACTTACTGCATGTTGCCCTTGATATTGTCTATTTCTCTGGCTTATACCGACATTAAAATTATTATTTTTAAAAACTGTTACAATATAAGATAAATTACTTACGTTTTCCTTGTTTTACAGTGTATGTCAAATTGGAGAAAGATAGATCAACTTTAGGCCGTTCTGGAAGATGAGTTAACTTTTTTGGTTGTGCTGGTTGAATTTGAACTTTGAAGTCCGGTGACCTAGGTTGTAACAAAAGATTATCACTAGCCATCTTAAAAATAGTGTGATGTAAAGGGACTATATAGTTTTAGTCGAGGTTTTAGTCATAAACAATTACTACGTTTCCATGCGATTCAGATCGAATTGAATCCGGATTTGGGATCGAAAAATCGTCGCGTTTCCATGAAGTGAATCGAAACAGGATTCAACCCAAACTCGATCCTATTTGGATTCCCTCTTCTGTTTGTAAATTTATTTGACGTATAACAAGAAATAAAGAAGATTATTATTAGACATAACCACATTTTGTGGAAAACTTTGTTATTGTTGTTGTTTTTTTCAATTTGTTTTGTACTTAAAAGTAGTGCAGTAAAATGAATATAAACCATTTTTTGTTAATGGCCCTTGCTGGATTTTACCTTGGGATATGTGTTTATTTCCATAATGCACATGAGTATGAGCGTAAGAGGAAGAAATCGCAAAATATGTTTTTTCTACACCTGCAAAAGACAGCAGTTAGCTTTCAAGGAAAAATAGTTAAAAAAAAACGCAAATCCCCACGGTTTTGGGTTAAAACTAGAAGCAGTGACTGGTGGGAAAGAATTGTCAAAAATGAATTTTTAGAAGAAGATTGGCTCGAGAACTTCAGATGTGGCTCTTCAACATTTAAATTTCTTTGCCAAAGACTAGACAAACATTTAAAGCCCAAAGATAATACTGTACGAAAACCATTGTCAGTTGAGAAAAAAGTAGCAATTACCCTTTATAAATTTGCCTCGTGTGCCGAGTACAGAGTTATTGCCAATCAGTTTGGTACACATAAGTGCATTGTTCACAAATGTGTATATCAAGTGACTGATGCAATTTTAGCAGAATTGAAAGAAGAGTATTTATCAATGCCTAATGAACACGAATGTATGGATATATCTGCATCGTTTCAAGAAATGTGTGGCATTCCTGGTATACTTGGAGCAATTGATGGAACTCATATCCCCATATTACCACCTAAAGATGGTTACAGAGACTTTCTGAACAGGAAAGGTTGGCCTTCTTACAATGTTCTAGCTGTAGTAGATAACATGTATAGGTAAGTATTTTTGACTTATAATGAAAGTATTTTGAAGGACGTGAATGAATTGTTCTTTTAGGTTCTTATTGTTGTACGTTAATAACTATTTGTATACTTAATACATTTTAAAAATTATTTATAAACTGACTAGCGTTTTTACATAAATTATATTTTTTTAGGTTCAGGTATGCTACCTGCAAACATCCAGGCAGCGCGCATGATGCTAAAGTCCTAAAAGATAGTATGTTATATACAAATCACCTGCAGCTTATACCCCAACATTATGACGAGATCAATGGTACTGAAATTCCTTATTTTCTTCTTGGTGACCCTGCATACCCTCTTCTACCTTGGCTAATCAAAGGATACAAAGGAAATATTACTCCAGAAGAAGAGTCATTTAATGTATATCATAGTCTTGGGAGAGTTGTAGTAGAGAATGCCTTTGGCCGATTAAAATCACGGTTTCGTTGCTTGTGTAAACGCCTGGACATTAGTTATAAGTTCGTTCCAAAGGTAGTAGTAGCATGTATTATTTTGCATAATATATTTGAAACCCGGAAAGAAATATTTGTAGAAAAGTGGCGGGAATCTGTAGAAACTGCAGAACTAATGTTTCCTCAACCTGCCAGAAATGTTGGACGAAATTTTGACGATCTTAATGCTGCTGTCATAAGGGATACCTTAAAAAACTTTATGTTGCAATATCCATTAAGAAAATCTAAATTGTTTTAAGTCTTTGTATAATTTACTTTTATGGTTTTAAGTGTTTTCTTATATTTTACTATGTATATTATACGGTACGAAAGAATGAAATGTTAATTGCTTATGATATTTATACCTAATTTCGAAATTTACTAGATAAACTCACCATTAAAGCCTTAAATTGTAAAGCCTTACTACAGTGTGGAGGAGTATCTTAGTGATGCTTTCTAGGTGAGGTACTCAAACAATATGTTAGTTAATTGTAGTATTGTTTTAAATTTTATCAACTTGTCATTATTATTATGTCCTTATTGTAATATGTACTGAAATTTTAGTGTCATTTTTTTGCTTACTTTTTTTAGATTTAAGTTGCTTTGTCAATGAGATAAATATCTTTGGACAATAAAGCTTTTTTGATTTGATTTTGATTTGAAACACAATGCCTCCGCAGAATTATTTATTTTAACGTATAAAAATAAACTAGTCACCTACACAAATATATGTTTTATTTTTAATTTTAACATAAAAAGAAATTAAGCAGATTTTTTTGATTTCGGGTGAACCTCAGGCTCACTGTCAGAATGTACATCGGCCTCGTGCTGCTGCTGTGGTTGTCTGGACACCGGCAAATTTGGTTGGTACACCTGCGGTTGAGGGAAAAATATAGGTAACTGCTGTGGTGTCTGCGATTTTAAAATTGTTTCTATAGAAGATGTAAATGTGGTTAAGATGTTTTTTAGGTCTTCTGCTCTCCTTTTGCCTTCAACTTCATCTTGCTTTCTTTGGAATTCAAAGAATTCTTTCATCTGCTCTCTTTGGAAAGTGTAAAATTCTGAGTTTTTTTCACTGCTTCCGAAGGTTTTTCTTTTGAGAGATTTCGTAATGCCCTTACTGGTGGATGGTTGACATTCTGCATCACTAGTTCTAGCACTGGTTGATGGTGAAGCCAAAAAGTCTGCCAGTTCTTGCTGCGAAATATCATCACTGACAACTACATCAACTGTGTCAGTACTTTGTGTAGACCACTTAGTAGCCTCTAATTGTGGCGAAGGGCTTCCTGGTTGCGAGTCATTTAACACACTATCAATACCTGACATCTGTGAGGCTGGTCTAGAACCCAAAATTTCATCGAGAAGGTAAAAATATTGGCACTCGCTTCTAGACTCTCCACTTTTCTTATTGCTTTTAATAGTTTTATAATATAATGTTTTTAATGCTTTCCACTTGTTTTTAATTTGGTCGATATTTTTTGTTAATATATTTTTTTTAACCATCTCACTGTGGATCAGTTTAAAAATTTCGGTATTTCGACATTTTTTTCCATCAAAAAGCTCAGTAATTTTTTTCTCTATGAAGATTTCCAACATAGCCTGAACCTCTTCATCAGTCCAGAAATTTCTGCTATTTTCAGGTGTACTCATTATGAAATACTTGCAAAACCAAAACTAAAAAGATAAACTTTCGTTTTCTATGATAAAAGTAAGGTTATTTATTTTTCAACATTTGACATTTCGTGCACCACTGCGCAAGACAAGAAGACATATTGAAATAGGATCTAAATTGCCTGTTTCCATGTTACTCGATCGTGTTTGGATCCACATTCGATCCCACAATTTTGCGGTATCGACCTTGAAACTCGATCCGTATTGAATACTATTTTTCGGGTGTTTCCATGACTAGATTGAATCCACAAAGTGGATTCAATCCGAACTCAATACCGCATGGAAACGTAGTAAATGTAAAAATACGCGAAAACACTTGTCTGTATTTTTTACAAACGTGCTTTTAAACACTAAAAACACTTTTGAACAAACAACGCACTCTGATCCGTCCTTTTAAAAAATAGTAGTTTGAACCTTCACACCATTATCAAAAACAAAACAATCAAACTACTCACGACAGCAACAAATAACAAATGAATAGGCAAAAGGCAAAAACGAAAGTCTAAAGTCTGTCACAATCAGCTGGAAGCTACGAATGTTCACGATCGAATTCGATGGGATAGGAGCGGATAAAAGTCATAAGAGGAAAGAGGTACCGACGTTGCCAAGTATCACTGATTGTCAAATGTAGGCACTGGAATTTTAAACTTTGGCGGGAAAATTAGGACTGAATTGGAAATTTTATAGAACAATATTATAGCATAGCTATGTAATAATATATTACAAGCCGAGACAGGAAATGCTTCGTTGCTGTCGAGAGATTAGGTAGTTTATCGAGACTCGTAGCGTCGATGGAAACTTTATCTCGAGACAGTAATGAAATTTCCCGTCGACGATTGTATTCTATTTTCAACCATGAGTTTTTGCATCAAAAATTTTAAGAAATTTTGTTATATCAAGCTGTGAGATTTTTAAAAAACATGTATAATTGCTTTTGCGTCGTAACTTATATTAAAACTCTTAAGATTATGTACTTCACGTCGGTGACGAGGTGACGACTCAGTGAACCTTGGGGAGAACTTTTCACACACGAAGCAAAATACTGCCATGGCACCCTGTGGCCGTAAAAGCAAAAAAAAATCCACGAATACGGTCGACAGAAAACCAGAAATAAACATACAAAACAATAGAACATAACTTCAAAAATTAGGGGGCAGCGATTTGGCAATGCTGGTATTTCTTATGACTTTTATCTGCTCCTGATGGAGGATCTTAAGGAGGATCTACATTTATTGGTGGTTTGCCATTTGTCAACCAGCAGTGGCGCTCTGTATGAAAAATTCTACTCTAAGAAAATAGCGCTAGCGATCGGGGTCTCAGTTATGTATTTTGCGGTTAAAATACTGTAATGTTGGACTTAATAAATTACTCGTAGACTTGAATTATGTGTGTTTTTTATTCAAGAGAAGCTGGTAACAAACTAAGACACTTACAATATGGTACTTTTCTTTATATACTAAAATGATCCTAAAAGTGAAGATAAATCCTGGCATAAATAGATAAAATACGGGAATTACATGAATTAACAAATATCAGAAATTATCATAGTAGATATAACTCAGTAGGAAAAGATAACACCTGGTATAATATAATGTAAGGTAAAATTCGATAATTATCATAAAAAGATAAAGTCCAGCATGAAAAGATAAAATACGGTAAAAAGGCGACGCAGCATCTTCTCGAGTCTTATCTGTTGGTTAGGGTATTCTCCAGTGGCGTATCCTGGTAGTTTGGTTGTGATACATAACTCCTCCCGTCTGAGATAAAGCCTTAGGGTTGAAAACGTTGTCTAAGGCTGCTCTTTCATTTCCAAATCTTCTGTCTTGGTTTTCCTTTTACTTTTACGTTGGTATGGATAAGGGTAACAGGTTCTGTAGTAGCATGTTACCGCCAAGAAAACAATCATTGCGACCATAAGGTATATGAGGACATGAATCCATGTAGGCATTGATTTTTCCTGTAATAGTGTTGGATCTTCTAAAATATTTACTTCATGTTGTGTATTTAACTTTTTGGTCAAATGTTTGATTTCTTCTAAGTCCAAACTGGTAAGTTTAATGTGAGTAGAGCGTTCTGGCAGCAGTGAAAGGTTTAACTGAGGAAGCTGAATTATTACAGCAGGTGAAATGTGATCATTTCCAGCAGAGAACACTTCTTGGTTAATGAAGTAGTGACAATTACTTGGGATAGTGATTATATAACTGCCAGGGATTAGTTCATGATGCTTTTCAACGGAACAGCTTTCAGTGAGGACGATGTCTGCTCCAGTGGTGAAGAGGATGTTGTGTGGGGTAACTTGGTTGGCTATTGCTTTGTCCAAATGAACTGGGACAGTGGTGCAGTTGTTTGGCTTATTGTTCTTTATGATGCTGACAACACAATCGTCTTCTGTTTGCAGGTGATTCAGACAGTAGTGGACGTTTTCTACTTCTTCGCATGGTTCATTTTGATATTGATGGAGAACACTTCTCTCATTTAGGATAAGGTAAGGTTTACAAGGAAGAATTATTTTATTATTAATTGGAATGGGGTAAATAAAATATGTTTTAAAATTTTGAGGCATTAAAATTGGAAAGTGAATCAGAAAAATAATTCGGTCGTCCTTAAAGAGTAATTGAATTCCCAAGAAAGAGTAATAGCTATGATGGTCTGTAAAATTAACTAATTGAGTGGAAGGGTAAGAAACCTTTATTTTTGTAATAATAGAATTTAGGTTTTTTAAAGGCAAAAATACAGGATGAATTTTGTTGACATTAGCAAAACTTATGGCATTAGTTACTTCATTTAAATGAATCTGTAAAATTAAAAGAGAATTTATAATCAAGTTTAAAGTATTTACTTCGTTTATTCCTTCAGAGAATTGATCGATATTTTGGGTTATCATTAACATATTAGATTTTATTTGCGAAATGCTATTATTCGTTATTGCCATAATTTCTTTTGCTAAAGTAATCTGTTCGTTAATCTTTTCCTGAAGTAGATGATCACTTTTATCGAGATGCTTAAGAATTAAGTCTATTCTTCTGCCATCTTCGGCATCTAAGGTTCCAAAAAGCCATTTGGATACTTTACCACCAAGGTCTATTAATCCGCGTTTTGATCTTTTGGGATAAATAATTTCTAAAGAAGTATCAATATAGGATAATAATGTATTTGCTTGTTTTATTAAGTTTATCGTATGAGAGCCAAGATTTTTCTTTGATATTGCAAACGATAATTGTGACTTTAAATGATTTCTTATATTAGTGAATTCTGAAATATTTAAATAAGTAATAAAAGTGTGTCTGCTTGTTATTATGCGTGTGGATTTTAAACTAACAGGTAAAATTGGGTTAGTAAGCTTTTGAATAGAGGCATTAGTACTTATAATTATAAGGGTTAATAATAGGATGAGAAAAAGTCTCATCTGAAACAAAAGAGAAAACATTAGTGTTTTTTGCGTTTCTTTATGTTATGTTTGGAGTATTTTGAGACATCAGTTTTAACTTTGTTTTTTGTTTGTGCTACTGGGATTATTTTTGTAAATCTAGGAGCTAGTTTATCTCTTGGTTGTTCTTTGTGATAAACTGCATCGTTTTCTGACAAGGTAATTGGTTCTTTTCGATTAGCATTTATTTTGTCTAGTTGTTGTTGTTTCTTTTCTTTAACTTTTTCTGTAATTTCTTTATATTTTTCTTTGATTTTTTCTTTGTGGTCTTGCACATATTTAGACACAATATGTTTTTCTTCGACGTCAAATGGGTCTTTAGAGTTAAAGTGACCGGATACTATTTCGAATGGTGTATGATCTGTAGAAGAGTGAATGGAATTGTTGTAGTGTAACAATGAATACTTTATAATGTTAATAAGAGATTCTTTAGGGTTTGTTTGAGTTTTTATTCTTATCTGCTCTAATAGTGTGGAATGAAGTCTTTCGATGTAACTATTCGAGTTTGGATTCTTTGGGGTGGTATAATGGATCTCAATTTTATGTAGTTTGCAAAAATCAGTAAAGCTATTGTTATTGAACTCAATTCCATTGTCGCAAATTATCATTTCTGGCAGACCGTAGTGTGATATAAAGGTCAATAAACCATCGAGAACATTAACTGCATTTACTCCAGGAATGGGATATACTTGGGCAAATTTAGAAAATGTGTCAATTATGGTTACAAATTTTTCTTTTGCTATTGACAGCGTGTCGATATGGATTCTAGCAAAAGGTTTGAATCCTATTGGGATGGGTTGGAATTTAAATTCATTAGGTTTTCTCTCGTATTTTGACTTTTGGCAAATGATACAGTTATTTATGTAGTTCGTAACATCCTTGATCATGGTAGGCCAATAATAGTTTCTTTTGAGAGAATCTAAAGTAGTTGTTATGCCACGATGTCCAGTCTTATAGACATGGTGATAGTTCATCTTGTCTTGTTGATCATTTTGTGACGTAACATCAGTCAGTTTTAAAGAACAAATCATTAATTTTGAAGGGACTCTAACGATTTTTTCTTGAATATGTTTAAGAAAAGTCTTTTCGTCATCTTTATTTGGAAAATGAAGATGATATGTGGTTTTGTTATTTAAGTTTGCTATGTACTCTTCTAAATCTTCTTCCATGTTTCTTCTACGGAGATTAATAAAATACCTTTGATTGTCAAAAATTTTTTCTTTTATAACTCTGGGCACTGGGGATGCGTCAGATATTTTGACGATCATTTGATGTTTATGGTGATTTAACGGTTTATCACAATAGGGGTAGGAAAGTAGTGGAGGTTCGTCTGCAGAGTGTATTGTGGTAACATAGTTCTCATTGCTTTTGAAAAACTCTCGAATGGTTGTATCTATATCTCCTGATTCGTTCATCATTGAACCAACTTTGTCTGTTTGTTTTTGATTTACTGTATTGGTTGCTTCGTTTATGGGTGAAATATTTCTGGATAGACTGTCAGCTACATTATTATCTTTGCCCTTAATGTAATCAGTATCAAAGTCATACTCGGATAGCAATAATTTCCACCTGACCAATTTAGAATTGGGCTCTTTCAGGCTCTCTAACCATTTTAAGGGTTTATGGTCTGTCTTTACTTTGAAGTGTCTTCCAAATATGTAGGGTCGAAAGTACTTAATTGACCAAACAATCGCTAATAGCTCTTTTTCTGTGACTGAGTAATTTATTTCATTTGGATTCAATGTTCTACTTGCATAGCAAACTGGTTTTCCATCCTGACTTAGAACGCTTCCAATGGCATATTTACTTGCGTCTGTAGTGAGTGTAAAGATTTTTGAAAAATCTGGATGGATCAAAATGGGCTCATTACAAAGAATCAGTTTACAGGTTTCAAATGCATTTTTGAAGTCTTCCGTATGTTCAACTTTTTTACCTTTTCTCAAACATAATGTCATCGGTTTTGTAATTTTTGCAAGATTATTAATAAATTTTCTGTAAAAGCCAACCATTCCCAAAAAGCTTTTGATTTCTTTATGTGTTTTGGGTAATGGCATTTTCAGTATAGCGTCTATTTTCTTTGGGTTAGGTTTAATGCCCTCTGTGGTTACAATATGGCCTAAGAATTCCGTTTCGTGTTTTAGAAATTCACATTTATCAGGCTGAACTTTTAAGTTGTACTCTTGAAGTTTTTTAAATATCTCCTTTAAATTAAGTATGTGTTCGTCTAATGTTGTTGAAAAAACTATGACATCATCCATGTAAACTAGGCAAGTTTTATTGATAAAATCTTTGAGAACTTCGTTAATCATTCTCTGAAAAGTAGATGGTGCATTTTTGAGGCCAAAAGGCATCCTTAAAAATTCATAATGCCCATGATCTGAAGAGAATGCTGTTTTCTCGATACTTTCCTTATGCATCTTAATCTGGTGAAATCCACTTGCCAAGTCTAATGTGGTGAAATATTGGCATCTGCCAAGTTTATCAAGTAAATCGTCGATATTAGGTATAGGAAATCTATCCTGAATAGTTTTGGAATTTAATTTTCGAAAGTCGATTACTAGGCGCCATTTAGGGATTCCACTGGCATCTAACTTTTTTGGAACTATCCATATAGGACTTGACCAAGGGCTGGTACTATTTCTTATGATGCCATCTTCTAACATTTTTTGAATTTGATCCTTTACTTCCTTTTTGTGGACTTCTGGTAGTCTATAAGATCTTGTATAAATTGGCTCTTCATCTGTAGTTACTATTTTATGAGTTGTCTGAGTTGTTGATGACAAGGGCTCATTCTGATTTTGAAATATTGAAGAAAATTGTCTGCATAGCTTTAGGATCTTGTATTTTTCTTCTTCTTCTAAATGACCTAGTCTTAAAAGATGCTCAATTAGATTTTGATCTGGGGTTGTAGAATCGGTTTCTATTTCTGCTTGGTATATTTCATAGTCATTTATTGGGAATACTTTTAAAGGTCTTGGAAGGTTAAAATAGGTATCTTCAATGTTAACATTGTAAATTTCAACTATAGCATGTCCATTCTCTACAGTGCTTATTCCTTCAGGTATAAAACAATGTGGGTTGATTGATTGGTAAGGGATATAGTATGTACCATCTTCTTTAGCATTTGTTGGGAGTCTCATCCTTAGGACTTCATTTTCGTTTACTGTGATATTAAAGCAGTTATAATCTGAGGGAGAACACTGATAAACCGGAATTTTAAGGTTATGTCTTTCAAGATAATTCTGTTGCAAATTCCAATTGAAACCCATATTTTTAAGATCTCTAAAACTTATTAAACCATCGAAAAAAGGGTGAAAATCAAATAGGGTAAAAATTAAAACTTCATTTGTTTGAAATTCCTTAAAAGCCGGAATTCGCGCTTCATATTTGGATTCTTGTTGACCACAAGATGTTTTGATTATATTGGGTTTTATGACAATAAATTCAGAAAAATACTGTTTTGCAACATGGGGATTTAGTAATGAAATATGACTGCCTGAGTCAATTAATAATTTTAGGGTTTTGTCAAAAAAGGAAATTTTAATAAACGGAAGTTTGCGTGATTCTGTGTCATTTACTAGGTAGAATTCATTACAGAGGCTTCTTGATAAAAATTTTCATCTCCTGGGGTTTCTGTGGGTATGTATGACGTCATTGACGTGTATTCTGCAGCGTCAGTATATTGTTCCTCTAATTCATCAGTATTAGTTTGTTCTGGGATATAATTCTGGTTTTCAAAATATTGCTCTTCGAAGTTCTGGTAATATTCGTGTGAGTCGTCATCAGAATTTTCTAGGTTATACAATTCTTCAAATTGAAATTTGGGGGGTCTTGATTGTGGTTGGAATGCATTTGGATTTGGTGATCTATATTGGAAATTATTTGTTGGTCTAAATTGATTTCCTGCTGTGGGTTGCGAGATATTTCTTGGAGCCAAAGTTTGTCTAGTTATTATGGACATTGGAGTTGGTGCTTCTTTCGAAGTCTGTCCAGTCGGTTTGAAAACGTTGGTTTTAGTAGGATTTCCAAATACTTGCTGGTTCGTAAAATATTTTCTTTGTGGTAATTGCCTTGGTGAAATATTTATTGGCTGACTAGGGAAATTTTGTTTAAATCCCGATTGTTGTCCTGTAAAATTTTGTTTAAAACCTGAAAATGCAGGTGTGAAAGTCTGTGGTATCTGTCTTCCATACGTTTGTTGGTATCCTTGATTCGTAGGTGCTTTAAAATTTGGTAAGGGAATATGTTGATTGGTATTCCTTTTAGTTTCGTTACATAGGGACAAAAAATTTTCTTCCTCTATTACATAATTCATCGCTTCTTCTATGCATGTAGGGTTCTTAAGCCTTACGCCTGTTTGAATTTGATGGGGTAGGTATTTTATAAAAGAAACCAAAAGTAATTTTTCTATATTGCCAATTTGTGCGATTTTTGCATTAGCCTGTAGGGTATTATCGTTATTAATAGAGGTGAAAATCAGACTTCTAAAATATTGGCAGCGAATGCCAAAATTATAAGGTGTTTCTCTCGGGTTTGGTTTTAAGTTATGAAGTTCGTTTAACAAACAAGTGAAAGATCTTTGATCACTAAAAGAAAGTCTTAAAACATCTTTTACTTTATCCCAAGTATCTAATTCTGTGCGACTAGATATTAAAGTTAAAGCTTTACCTTTAAGTTTCCCTAAAATACCACGAAAAATAAGTTTTTTAATTGCGTCACTTTCATCTCTAAAATTATTAAAAGTATCATCGCATGCTGCGATAAAATTATTCAGCTCGCAAGGGTCGTTTTCAAATTGTGGTATAATATCCAAGAAAAGTCTTAACTGTTGATAATTGGTATTATTTACTGACATGTTTGGTGATAAATTAATATTGGCAAGATTATTTATTATATCTTCTACTTCAGAATTGGATTCAAGATCAAAATCAAATGCGTTAATTGGGTTATCAACAGGGGATTTCTCTGACAAGGTGTCAGTTTCACTTTCAGATTCTGAACTAATGTTGGCTAAATCCGTAAACTTTTTCCTAAATTCCTTATTTTTCTTAGCAGTTTCTTTTAATCCGCTAAACATTAAACATTAAGAAAACAAAAATGCAGGAAAAATAAATTCTATACTTATAGGATAAAAATAAAAAAGAGAAATTTTATAAATGAGAGAAATGCAAACAAACAATAATCAAAAATGAAACAATTGTTATTTCTTACCATGCGTCAAAGTTTCTTGTTTCTTCTTTGTGTTTCACTGTGTCACTTAACTAAAGCCAAACAAGGGATATCCGTTCCGTCGAATGACTTGCTGTACCCCACTTTTGGATGTGCAGGCAATGTTCCAAAAATTAAGGCCCGGTGTGTCAAGAAAAGAAATATACGGTTTCTTCTTGAACACGATTTTTTGAAAGTCCCGTTAAAGATTTGAAAACCACCAGAGTTCGTAAACCACTATCTGTATAGTCAGTACGGCACTATGTTTCGAAATCACTATCCATAAAGTCAATACGGCACTATGTTTCGAAGTTCACTATCCATACAGTCAATACAGCACTATGTTTCACTTATCTGTACAGGACAATCCTACCGACTGCGCCAGTTATGTATTTTGCGGTTAAAATACTGTAATGTTGGACTTAATAAATTACTCGTAGACTTGAATTATGTGTGTTTTTTATTCAAGAGAAGCTGGTAACAAACTAAGACACTTACAATATGGTACTTTTCTTTATATACTAAAATGATCCTAAAAGTGAAGATAAATCCTGGCATAAATAGATAAAATACGGGAATTACATGAATTAACAAATATCAGAAATTATCATAGTAGATATAACTCAGTAGGAAAAGATAACACCTGGTATAATATAATGTAAGGTAAAATTCGATAATTATCATAAAAAGATAAAGTCCAGCATGAAAAGATAAAATACGGTAAAAAGGCGACGCAGCATCTTCTCGAGTCTTATCTGTTGGTTAGGGTATTCTCCAGTGGCGTATCCTGGTAGTTTGGTTGTGATACATAACTTCTCTTCGAAACCTACCGAACGGTGATACGAAGTAAGAATTTGATCGCTATCGCTATTTTCCATACAGAGTGCCACCGCTGTTGTTCTGTGCTGTGTTGTCAGCTAAGGTAAGATGGTCAGATCTTTGTGCCTCTTTTTATCTCATTATGTATTATCAACGAATACATACAGGTGTATTATACTATCTCTCTTTGACTAATTTCGCTCAGCCAAGAGGAGTGAGTGATAAAAAGATAAAAATAAGCCACTTTTACACGAAGGAGGTTTGATCGATTCAGTGTTGCCAACCGTACGATTTAAATCGTGTTTATCGAACTCTGGGTACGATGTACGATCGCATCAGCGCGATCTTACGCAAAAATCCGATCTTTTAAGCAGGTACATTAAAATATCTTCAAAAATTAAGATGATTAATTTAAAAGCCAAAATAATTAAAATAATAAATATACCGAAAAATTACTTGCAGAAAAGCCGTTCGAATTTACTGAACGCATTCACTTCTATTTACATATTAGACTTATTAGACGAAAGCTTGGACGAAAGCGTAGCGTCCAAGGACGAAAGAGGCGGGGAATTGGGGGAATCTCCATAACATAATCGGCAATACTCTATGCTATTCTATGACGTCTAGCGATATTTGATGTTTCATGTATGTTAGGTTTCCAACCCTCCCGATTTAGGCGGGAGGCTCCCGATTTTCCAATAAATCTCCCGCTTATTCCCGACTAACATATTAAAAACTCCCTCTTTTCCGTTTTTTTTTATTGTAAATACTTAATATCGGGCGCGGCTCGTGAAATTTTAAAGCTGTATATCTCTGTTGCTACTTATGGGACTCAAGCCGACGTCCCTTAGGTTTCCAACCCTCCCGATTTAGGCGGGAGGCTCCCGATTTTCCAATAAATCTCCCGCTTATTCCCGACTAACATATTAAAAACTCCCTCTTTTCCGTTTTTTTTTATTGTAAATACTTAATATCGGGCGCGGCTCGTGAAATTTTAAATCTGTATATCTCTGTTGCTACTTATGGGACTCAAGCCGACGTCCCATGTGCGGAATTAAAGACGGAGGCGGAACGGAAAAGGCGATTCTATTGGTCGCTGGGCGGCCATCTTACAATTTTTGACGTCAAAAATTGTAAGATGGCCGCCCAGCTACCAATAGAATCGCCTTTTCCGTTCCGCCTCCGTCTTTAATTCCGCACATGGGACGTCGGCTTCATGCCAAAGTCAAGTTTTTTAATAGGGTGAATAAAATAGTATATTGTTTAATTAGGAGTAAAAACGATACTTTTATGACGAGTCTGTAGATTTACAGATTACAGAACGAGTCATAAAAAGTTGCTTTTATCACGAATAAAACATACTATTTTTTCTTTAAACGCACTGATTTCATTACGACGTTTATGTTTAAACGTCGTTTAAATATAGAAAAATAAAGATATAAAATTTTTAAATTTTTTCATTTAAAAATGATGCGTTTCGAGTGGGCCTATGTATTACGTTTTAAGACGTTCTGTTCTGAATAAATTTTGACTACTTTCAAAGTAAAAGGTGGTCGAAATTGAGCCGAGATGGCTGAACCGTTTGACAAGAACTTTGACACAACGTTTGACACAAAGGGCTTCTAGCGACCTGTGTGTGAACTGGCCAAAAATTGATCAAAACGGGGAGTTGGATGGGCGCCATATTGGAATCTTTGAATCTTTTTTGCAGCAAAAATGGAGCCCAGTGAAACCTTATTTTAAAGATCTTTTATTCTATGTTCATTTCCCAAGTTTCGAGAAATTAACTTGATCCTATTCCTAGGCTATATGGTAATCAAACTTACAGCAATATTTTCATTATTTCGTGGGTAAAACAAAACCAGTAGCGTAACTTAAAATCTGGGACTAGATGTGTAGCTATGAATGGGCCCCTGCGACCTATCCATCGTCGGGCCCCTCAACCGACTGATGGGCCCAACGCGGTGCGGGGGGTGTACGTTACGCTACTGGACAAAACGTTTAAATACCTGAAACAACAACTTTTGTTTACGCCACGTAGGGTATTGAATTGTATGAGATATCTGTGTTCTCGCTTATATGAACAGATAGAAAAATGTTGAAATAAAAAAAAATGAAAGATTTGTATAAGAACCATCAGGAAAAGTAACTAAAAAATAATTGAACATCAAAAAAGCGATTTTTGAAGAGCTCGCCATATTATTTTTTTGTTTTTTAAATTCTACCAAAGAATAACTCCTGATTCTACTCGCTATAAGAGCTCTATTTTATGTTAAGTTACCTACACCGTTCGACTGCCTAGGTGCCTAGTAAACTCAAGGTGGCTGCTCGAGAAGCGGACAGAAACCTCACTACCGAAAGTCGCTTCCGGCTCGAAACACGGGAAACCCAGCCAGCGACATACAGATTAAGCGGATTGTAGAACGGCATTTCAATCGGGTGGCAGAAATTCAAAATCTGACAAACGATTATCGATGGAGCCACGTAGTAGCACGAAAACATTGCAGATATAATTTCTAGAGGTAGTAGAGGTATTGAACCGAAACAACTTAAAAACTTACCAGTATAACTATGGTAGTTAGGTCCATGTTGGCTCCAAAAAAGCGAAGAATGGTAGCCTCATTTCTTTAGATACAAATTTTATTCCTGAAAACGCGAAACAAAATTGGTATTTGCTAACGTAAATTTTGATTCAGGAATATTTGAAAGGTATTCGTGACTCTTTAAATTAGTTTGCCGCGGCGGCCCATGCCATGGAATGTAATGCCGCTCATGGGTCATGAGCGGCATAACATAACAGGGCGCAGTACCATTGGAGATCCGCTGTCCGTCCACCGTCCACTGGTGGATTAGCCAAGTACAGTGGATAGCCCGCCCACGGCTATGTGCAGTAATACCTACGCACTGGGCGTTTTAGAAAGACTTTTACAGGAAAATAGTCACTGTAATTTAACAAAGATAATTTGTACTCGCATCCGTTCTAGACAAGACATATGAATATGAATTAAAAATTTTTGTCCTTAAACTTGGGGTATCGCGCCGGCCTAAAATGCAATTATTTTTAGAAATTTTAACTTTTTTTCTTTAAAAATGTTTCTAGAATATCCAATGTTAACACTTTTAAATTATATACATTTGAATGTTCATTTTGTTATTTATAAAAACGTGCTGAAAATGTCTGCTCTCACAGTATTTAAATAGCTATTTGCAGATTAACAAACCTTGCTCATTTTTGTTGGAAGAGATATGAAAATAAGTATTACATTTATCTCATCACTTTAAACTAGTTTATAACTTTTCTAGTTAGAAAAGTAGTTAAATGGCAGAAGATAAGGAAAAAAGTATTAAACTTTAATAAGTTATAAAATAGTTGACAAATTTATTTAAAAACATATTTACATACAAAACAAGCAACAATAAAAAACGAGATCATCACTGAAAATGCTACAATTCACATTCCAAAAAAATACATAGGCAAACAACTGAGCAACACACAAAAAGGCACCAAACACAAACACGTCTATACCTACGCTTCCACAACAAATGGCGGTTCTTTGTTGTCGAGTAGCACCGTCCTGTAAACTAGGAAATTTTCTATCACGTATGTTCATTGTCGGAGAGATGGCGGGAAATTTAAAGTCAGTCGGAATGATCGCGGTAACTTGGCGGTTAGCCATCTCCAACAAGAAGGAGGGTCAGCCGCTTAAGAACCGAATGCTGATTTTTGCAACTGGGCTGCCAGAATCGTAACCGCGCGTTCGATTCGAAACTTTAGTATCGTTTTCTGACGTGCCGAGTCCGTGATGATTTAGGTTGAAGGCTGGCAATTCATCGCATGGAAATAACACGCGCGTCCGTATGCAGTCAGAAAATGGCAAAAAGAGCTGCCGACTTCCCACCAGTACGACAGGCAGCCGACTGCCATGGGCGCCCGCAGGGGGTGCCAGGGGGGGCAGCGCCCCCCCCGAGATAATGAAATTGTCATACTTTTTAATTATTAGTAGTAAAATCTTTAAAAATATATTACTTTTTTTCATTTTGCCCCCCTGAGAAAAAGTCTGCGTGCGCTCATGCCGACTGTAGTTGGTTTACTGGGTGTTTTCCTATAGTTTCAAAAAATAAATTTAAACTTAAACAATCCTCCATTCCCCTCCTATATGAGTTGATGCAAGTCGTATAGGGTCTCTATGGAAACATCGACAATATTTAGTTAAGTGGCAGGTGCTCTAATGAGGTGTTTCCATAGAAACCCTATAAGACTTGCATTAGCTCATACATGAGGGGTATGGAAAATTACTTAAGTTTCGTCGGACATCTGTGTAGGTAACTTAACATAAAAGCTCTTAGGGAGTAGAATTTAAAAAACAAAAAAATAATATGACGAGCACCCTGAAAAAACTTCAGGTTGATTCAAAACTCGCTTATTTGATGTTCAATTGTTTTTTCACTTACGTTCCCTGATGGTTCTTTTACAAATCTACAATTTCTCTAATTTAAACATTTTTCTATCTCTTCAAATAAAAAAGTTATTTATTAGTCCAAATATAATCAATATCCTTGTACACACTTCAAAAGTGATTTTTTCAAGGTCTTTTTTTCAAAAACTGCTTAGTGGTTAGTAGACAATTATTTAAATTAAAATTATTCAACCCATGCTTTTGCATCATGTAAAGTATTTGTTACTATTCGCTATTTATATAATTTTAATATTTAAATTGTTAAAGTTTAATGTTACTAATAATTGTTGAAATTTTAGACAACCTTTCCTATTTTTTACACTTACCAGTTATTATAAGTTAATAGGTACTTATTCTTTATATCCATGATGGACTAAACGTACAATAACATTAACATTTAACAATTAGCACACTTCCTCGAAATCGCTAAATAAAACTAAGTAAAAGCAAAATTCAACTCTCACTTTCTCGTTCCTCGTCTGATAACTTATTTAAAAGTATGACCCATGCCGGTTTTTGACTTTTAAACAAATATAGTTTTATTTATCCTAATCTGATTCGAAAACTACTGACCCTGGACAGACCTCTTAAATATAATATTTTTTCTAGTGTTTACTACTTTAATTCATAATATAAATAGCTTATTTATTAATGCATAATACGTCGTGTTCTACATAGACGTAGACAATGGGGCTGGGTACCCATTTTTCTTCTTGATATCGCCTGCCATTTCTAGGACAGTGATGTGTACCTCCCACAACCCTCTAAGGGCTGTATTTTAGTCAGCTATATGCCTTTCTGAAGCTCGTTCTTTTTTTTCTGTCTGATCGCTTCTGTACAATAACAGTAGGAAGCAAAGGAAGATGCATTACGCAAGCAAATCGCAATGGAGAGAGATGAAAAAATTATGTGTGCATGTTTAATAGGTATGTCCTTTACGCCGTTTGCTTGGTACGATTGTAAAAAAGCTCCAAACGTCTACTGAACAGACGGAACTGAAAAACTGAGGTTCGTTTGGGTTTGTTCAGGAACTTTTTTCGTTTTTTTTTTCATTAACATTTTCCAAGCTACTAGAGTCATAATTTAATTTTCTAAGTATTGCTTTCAAAAAAATATATTTTCGAAAAATATATCCGTTTTAAAAATTGTTTGAAGACATTTTTGAAAAAATGTACGAAATACGGGTTTTTGGAGAAAATATTTGTAAAATATTACATAAATCCGTTTTCCAAAAAGCATCTTTGAAAAAGAGGTCAGGAGGACATTTTTGAAAAAATGTGGATCTAAAATATGTTTTCGAGAATATATTTTTGAAAAAGCTGTTTTTCGAAAAGATTTCCTTTCCAAAGAGATGTTTTTTGAAAAAAAAAATTGTAATATTTGTTTCGTTTAGAACCCAAAATTATCCGGCGCAAATTTTGATAAGGTCGCAGTGAGATGTGTAAGGAATGTTTTATCTAAGAGCATGTAAATCAAAAATGCCAAAAAAGGCTTGCATTTTTTATATTACATATTAGCATTGATCTATTATTCATATTTTTTGGTATAATTCATTTCAAAGACCTTACATAGAAGGCAAAGTGCTTGTTTTTGTTTATATTTTGTAGAATATGTAGAAATGGTTAATGTTTATGCAACAATATTTATTTTTATAAAATTCGCTATTGAAATCCTTTTTGTACAAAACTCTGGGGGGGGGGGGGGGTGGTCGTGCGCCCTCCCTAAATCCGCCACTGCGGTGGGGTAGGTTAACTCTTTACCAAATATAATTTTGAGGACTCATTTATTTTCTAGTCAACTCAAGTAATTATGAGTTGCACCCATTGGTTACACCTCCCCAAGCAAATATGCCATAAGTCAGGGGTGGCACAACCAAAGCATAATCTCCATAAAAATATTTAAATTTACCTAATACTGACCAGCAATTTGAAGCAATGTCAATATTGCTGGCAACATTGTTGGCAATATTGCCCAAAATGGGATTTTAGCAGTGGCGGCTGGTGAAATTTCAAAGTTGTATCTCTGTTCCTACTTACAGGACCCGAACCAAATTTAAGAGTTTTAATAGTGAGCCCACTGGGAATGTTTTGGTAAAGAAAAAAAACATTTTGTAATTTGCGAAAAAGTTAAATTTTTGGTGTGCCCCTCCTAGGAAAAAAATGAAATCGTCTAGGTATTGTATTTATTCTTTTTTCTAAACAAATTTTACATCATTTTGTCGACAGTTTTTAAAATTTGAGAGAAAAAAATGTGTTAGTAGAAAGTTATAGTCATTTGAATTTTTTTAAGCCTGAAATAAAATTTAAGAAAAAATTCAAATGACTATAACTTTCTACTAACACATTTTTTTGTCTCAAAATTTAAAAACTGTCGACAGAATGATGTAAAATTTGTTTAGAAAAAAGAATAAATAAAATACCTAAACGTTATCATTTTTTTCCTAGGAGGGGCACACCAAAAATTTAACTTTTTTTCGCAAATTACAAAATGATTTTTTTCTTTGCCAAAACATTCCCAGTGGGCTCACTATTAAAACCCTTAAATTTGGTTCGGATCCTGTAAGTAGGAACAGAGATATAGAACTTCGAAATTTCACCAGCCGCCACTGGATTTTAGGGAAATTTTCTACTGTCCCTGCCTTTTTCAATTTAGTTCATTTTGAAATAGAGTGTACTTATAAAATATTAACGCAAAAAAAACGGAAATAATTTAGGTAATGTAGGTACTATATATTACCAAATATGTCATATCATAAAAATGCCTTTAAATGAAAAAGAAAAACTCTTTAAAAAACATTAACTGGTCAGTCGGGCTAGTCGTCCCCTTGATTGGCTTTGATTGGCTTGAAGCAATCAGCAATGTAAGAATCTTCGAAATGCCATTTTCTAACACATAATTTTGAAAATGTAGCTTAGTGTTACTTATTGCGCTAGGGACTTTATTTATTTACCAGCTATGATAACTAACATTGTCTATTACAATAGTTCTGGCTGTTAGATAAAAGAACAGAAACACCTATTTTTTCCAGCATCGCTGTTTTTTTCCTTCCTTATTAAAACGGGGTTAACAAAAATTTGTCTTACTATAGATACGGGAGTTTTAGTTAACGTTGATGTGTCTTCTAAAGCGGCATTTAAATGATACTCCCTGCTTATTAAATAAACATATATATTGTTTATAATTTATTTTCTTCGCCTCCGGAGATGTTTTCTTTTAACCTTAAAACGCTGCTTCTAGAAGCCACACTTCCTAACACGTACTCATGGACGCCACATTGTTTGAACACTCATTAATAAACAAAACTTGCGAATGAAATCCAACAACTGCACTACCTATAAGACATAAAAACTAAAACACTCTGTATAAAATGCTGCACAAGAAAATAGAAAATAAATTACAGGTAAAATTTATACACAGTCCTGCAGATTTCTTCCGGAGATACATTAGCCTCAGGCCAGTAAAGAAATATTTCATCCGAGATATTAGCAACAAATATGGATTGTGGGATACTTTTCTGTGAAGTAGTGTATATGTCGTTGTAGTTACGTGTTCTTGCGCTATAAAGAGTGGCAAAATAATTTCAGAAGGCCTGGCTGACCCTAAAATCATCATTTATTTCCTGTTCTTTCATTACTACGAGTTTGAACCCGTCAAAACTAGACGGAAATATATATACCTACTTGGATGGATAAGGGGCTCTTACCAAAGCCTTTTATATACCTTCACCTTACTGTAAGCTATTTCCGTAGGTTACTGGTTCATTTTCATCTGGATATGCAATCTCTGCTCTGGCAGCTGCGACTTGCAGACATTAAAAGACATCAACTTCGCTAAACACTATGTATATTTACAGTGATTTACATAACACAACTCTTGAGCCTGAGAAAGTTTATTTTTCATAACACTGTAGTTGCGAGATTTTACTTCTTGCATGAAATTTCATCAGAAGTTTATGAGGTAGTATCAGTATAATGAAGTACTTATTATAACGAAGCCGACTTAAGGATGAGTAGGTCCTTGGTTGGCTCTTAGGCCGAAATATGGTTTATAGATGATGTGAGAATATCACGTTCTTCCGGTACTGGAAGCCTGGGGAAGATAGCTTTAATTGTGTTTTATGACCCGAGAAGAAAGCAGGACTTTCCCTGGAGAAATGGGGGTTCTGTGCCCCAAGAACAGGACTTTGCCTGGAGAAATGGGGGGTTCTGTGACCGAAGAACAGAACTTTGCCTGGAGAAATGAGGGGTTCTGTGACCCAAGAGAATGAGAGGACTTTTCCCGCACTCACTACTTCACATCGACTTAGTGTGAACGTGTCTAGTCATACGCTTGGCCGACTTTCTTCCCGTGTCCCGAGCACAACACTCTTGCTCTCAGTTACCTAGCTAACTAACGTGTTTTCCCGACAGCAACGAAGTTGAAATGAAATGCACCACCCCTTCGGGGACCCACTTGAAAAGGTTTGGCCAATTAGAGTAAGAACAGCGATGATGCAAATACTACTCTAACTATTAGAAAATAGGAAGAGGCCGAGCATTGATACACTGGTACGACTGCGAGACGTAAGGGGGTTGATATCTGTAGCCATGTTTTCTGGCTTTTTATGCATTTATTTTAGAACGCTAAAGCAATAAAACTAAAAGATAAGAAATTTGCTAAGGAAACTAGGCCTTTGAAGTTTCGTCGACAAAGGTGCCCTTTTAGAAGAACTAAACTAAAGGAAAGGTTTTCTTTAGATATTTTATTCGAAATGGGCATTGTGTTTAACCGACAACTGCGTATTTTAATGCAAGTTAAATAAACAAGAGATACGAGTTCAAGTTTTATTATTTGAAAGGGATTTTATACCTGCTTGGTTATTATTTATTTGGAAATAAAAATATAAATTAAACGAACGGTTGGGTTTCCCCAACACTACCTACATTTGTTATATCAGACTAATGGTTTGAAACATTCAGATGTCGCATTGAAATTACAGGATCTATTTGAAAACAACATTACAGGTCATTCGCCAGTGTCAAGAACTATATATTAAGTCCAAATGAATTGCAATTTTTTCAGACTTTGTGCCTTATTTAGACAAAAAATTCTTAGTGATGGCTCAATGGGAAGAAGAGTCCTTTCTTTCAAAAAAAGAATCATCAATCTATGTTTTGTAGAACCTTCAAAATAAGGGAGACCAAAATATATAGACGAGTTTGAACCTGTCGAAATTCAACGGAAATAGTAAATTGTTCCTATTTGTCGTTTTTTTCTACCTAATTGATTATTAATAATCTTATATACTTCTCTAGTTGTATCAGAGAAAAATAAGACGAATAATATCTCGTACCGATTTCATTCATAAATACGATTTGCTTTCGATGACCTCCAAACCAACGTGCGATGCAGATTTTGGGTTATTATAAAGCACAGTGAGAGCGAGTATAGAGACGCGCCGCAGAAAACTCTGTCTGCTTGCCGTGTTGCCGCACTGGCGGGAAGAAGAGATATTCTCTCTGTCATATTTTTCTCTGGTTGTATTATCTATTTGATTCTTGAACAATTTTTTTTTTATCAAAAATTGGACGTTGCCATCAGGTTGGCTATGTTTTCTGGGTTATATATACGCCTTTTAGTGGCTTTGTTAGGGCCTTTTTCTAGATGTGCATCTTCCTGCGCTTGGAATATTGCTACCTGAACTTTATGGTCAGAAAGATTGATGTCCATATTTTTTGCGGTAGGGCTTTTTATATTTGTAAGACAGTAGTCTATGCTTGAGATTTAAGCACCTGGTAGGTCTTGGTGGAATAATATCTTGTAGCTCAAAACTGTCCATTAAGTCCTCCACTCACATTTTGTCTTAACTGCCTTTAATGGATCAATAAAACAGCTACGATATATTGTAAAATACGTCATTATATTACATACATTCGTTCACAAGTGCAGAGAGCGAGAGCGAGAACGAGAGAGAGAGAGAGAGAGAGAGAGAGAGAGAGAGAGAGAGAGAGAGAGAGAGAGAGAGAGAGAGAACAGGTACACTTATATATAATATTCCATATCATACTAATCAAATTAAATTGACAGGATATCTGTTAGATACTAATATAAATTTGGAACTCAACACGAAAACTTAGGTGCAAAATTAGTAAAAATGTGTTACTGCTTGATAATTGTAAAGTTATAACAGCTTAGTGGCTCTGTATTGTCCGCCCAAGTTCCCTGTAACTGGGACGAAAGGGAAAGGAAGTCATAAAAATGCATAAACTATGTTAAAATAGCACTACTCAGTGGCGTAGTGTCAACTTATCCGTCCTTATAAAAAATAATTAAAATGTATTGACAATCAGGTTCGTTTAATATATAAAAGACTTGTAGGAAACTCCGTTAAAGAATGTAGGGAATAATTCTTTTATAAAATAGGTTAAAAACCTGATTAGTAAGCGTTCGCCAATGCTTTGCTTCCATAATATAATAGATGGCAAAAAAACGTTTTTGGGGGTTCAGCTTCGGCGTTCTATTAATTTAGTCATACAAATTCAAACTAACCTGTTTAAAAACTTAAATATTTATAAATCTGTGGCAATTATTCAAATAAATTGTTACACAATACCTTCTTTGAAGGATTTAAAATGTAACTAAAAAAATAAAAGAAAACTTGGTGGAAAAAATGTGTTCTGTTTATATTACCTATAATGATTATGAAGTCTTGTTTAGTCCATTTTACTCAGAATCGGAGTCGTTTTTGTTCGTTCCCGTTTTTTTCTTGGAGAAGATAATAAGTTTGCGGGATTATGTTGTTGTCTAAGAGCATCTTATTTTCTAATTCTTGTTATAGATGATCTTCCTACTCCTGTGTACAACATAGCCCTTTCTGTTTTATTTTTTATTGGAATTTTTATCATATTATTCCCTGCCTCTTCATCGCAAACCCTAATTACGTTTGCAATTATCTCACGCGCCTGACTGTGCAAAACTTTTCCCTTCAAATTTTCCATTTTTAAACACCACGACTCTTGACCGATGATGAGACGGCTATGAGGCAACTCACAGACATCCCGACCCGGAGAGGCAATAAATCATTTACAAAGACGGAGACCGACTTCGCAATCAGCCAAATAAGTTCTATCTATTATTTTTCTATTCAATAAGCGTGTTACCGACGCGGGCCAAGTCACCGTTCAGTCGAGGAGGCGAAGAAGACAGGGAAATAGTGCAATGTTGGTAATTTCTTGCTAAATATTTTGTGGGGAAATAACACCCGGGAAATTAATTGTTGAAAACAGAAGATTTATCTAATCCTTAACGACAGGTATTATAGAACTCATTTTATGATGCGGTAAGAAAAGTTTAAATCTTATTAACGAAAAATTAAACAGTTTTTAAAACTGGTTTACACACAAAGTGGCAACGTTGTTTAAGCCTCTCCTTGCATTCTTTAAATTCTTCTGCCGGTTCCAGATATCTTGGGCGGACAATATATAAGTCAGTATATTTTCTTTCATACACATACATATAAGCATTATATATTGAGGTTTGACAACAGACTGGCACACAATCTTTACAGCACAGACATTTGCAATAAGCATTAGTAGCTCTAGGTAGAGGCGGTCAGCTAGTTCATGATTTGGGGAACTACAAATATTAACTGTCCCGTCTTTATATATCTTTGACTGTGCATATTTATACATAAAACAAAGAGCAGTACACAGTGGCAAATTCAAATACAATGCATAAAAGATTAGTCACCTATCCCATATACAGAACATTACAAAGCTAAAAAATATGCAACAGCTAAATTATATACCTATAATAAATTAGTACTCATGTAAAATTTTTAATGTATCCATATTTTAAAAGAATTGTTCATAAGTAGGACCTATTACACAACTGAAGGCTATTTTCAGGACACTTTGTCCTTATATAATTTAGTTGTAAATTGATTTTTAGACTTTCCTAGATGATCGATACCAAAAAGGTTTTGTAAAAATTCTATTGTAAAGTTGTTTGATCAACAGATTGGAATATCAGCGACGCTTTTTTGTCAGCCCATTTGTCCTAAGATAATTTAAAATACTAGACTGAGTTGAAATTTAGATTATATAAAATTGCTAGTTCATAAGTCCGTTCTAAAAAAAAATATAAATATTCCCAAAAATTTATTATTGAGGTTTTCACCATCAATTATATTATATACATTTGTTAAAAGTTGACTTATTTATTAAAAAATTTATAGCTATGAAATGATAACAAAATAAATTAACTTAAAGATAAATGATCTAATACTTTTTAAGAGTTTTTCTTATCAATGCAGTTCGTTGTTTATGGGCTTCAGTCGTTAAGCTTCTCTTATACGGCCTTAATTCATCTGTACCAAAACCAGGTGTCCACATGTTATAATTGCGGTTAAGGAATTGTTGAACATCTTTTACCTAATACAAAAATACTTTTAGGATAACAATACAAGTTAAAAAATACCCTATAGACATGTTTTCTATTATTCACAGATTCAAAACTTTGCGTCATTCTTTATCAATTATTTTATTTATTATTCTTTATCAATTACTTACAAAATAGGATTTTAATTTTTTTTTTTGGATTGAAATAATTTTGCTATATGACTAGTACTGTGGTACCAATATTAAAACAAATTATAATTATTAATACGGTTTATAAATATGGTTCACAAAAGCAGTAAGTGCGGAGTAACACTGTCCTGTTCAACCGGAATGCTTTCAACCCTTCGTTCTGACCAGCTAGGAATGCTGTACAGTTAAAAACGAGAAACATCATACTAAGTATTGCGCTTCTCCCGCATATGCAGAATTTATTGAAAACCATGCGATAATATTACCATACCATTTTAAAATTTTAACAGCCTTAGAAACATTCCGATGGGAGAGTGTGACAGTGCCAAACTGTTACTTGATTTGTTCATCAAAACATTCAAAAAAACTATTTAAATAAAAATCTTCTTTTGTGTTTTTTAATTATTTTGCCCACAATAACCAATAAAACACGGATTTTTTTTTAAGAACAATATGAACATTTTGGCATTTTCCAAACCCACATATCCATAATTTTCTGTCTAATAATGTTCTTTTGTTCCAGAAACATTATCAGATAAGCTCCTTTTTCATCCCCCTCCCCCATAATTTAAAAAAATACTAGACTAACCTGAAATTTCGATTATATAAAATTGCTAGCCAGTTTAGTTTTCCCCACTCAAACAACGCCTGCTCTGTGAAACATCTTCCTCATGAAGAGGCACAAAACCAATAGTATGGAAAAATTGTAATATTTTGAACATAAACCCAATATTAAGACATGCAACTTGTTTCTAACTTTTTAGTTCTTATCTTGCATATAGTCAGATTTTAATTTTTTAAACTCATTTTTCATTTTAAGCTTTTTAGTTGTGTTTGCTATTTACTTCAATGTTTCAACTTTGAGAAGCCGTCAATCCGTCATCACCGTAATTGTCTCAAAATAATCGGGAAAATTCGCTTAATTCTTCCCGGGAATATTGGTAAACCCTCCTGCTGTTAACATCATCTGCGCGCCGCTGCGAAGAATTTGTGTAAAAATTTCCCAAAATGTTTTTTCTATCACGCCATATAGCGAAAAACTTGTTTGTTTCCGGAGAGTCCCAAAAATGAAACGTCGTTAATAGGCACTTGTTTATTTTAAAAATGAATATTCGCGAATTTCGCCAACGAAATAAATTCTTAGGAACTTTGCTACCTGTCAGCAGTGCTATCTAAATTGTATCTTTTGCTTACCTCAATACTGTTACAATGACGATTTTTCGCGATTAAAGCAGCACCATTCAAACAGCGATCGACAAACTCATCAACATATGTTAACAGTATTTCTTCCACTTCATCTTCTAAATTTAAAGTCTGATCAATCTCTCTTATTACATCTTGCAATCTCTGTTTTGTAACAATTTGTACAGGTTCACTTGCATTGCCTAAATTTGAGTTTTGAACAGGTTTCGACATAACAGCATTTTGTAGTGTTTGTACTGGCACTTGGGTAATAGTTTGCACAGTCTGCACCCCTAAGAGCAATAATGTAAAGTAAGCCAACTTAAAGTATCAGGTCCAGTAATAATTAATGTCGTTTTTTGCGTCATGTGTTTGTGCAGGTGTTCCGCGACAATCTGCGCCGCATATGGTAAAAATATTTTATATGTACGGATGCTGCGTAGTTGTCTAAATAGGTTAAGCGCGTAAACACTATAGTTTTCCAGTTTAAAATTTTAAAATTAAGTGACAACAAAACGGCCGATGAAGAGCATCTTAGGCACTGCATGCTTTATGAATTCCAGCTGGGGAGAAAAGCAACGGATGATGTGAAAAACATTTGCAGTGCGCTTGGTGAGACTGCTGTGGACACTAGAAAATGTCAAAGGTGGTTTACACAATTTCGTGAGGGAAACCTTTTCTTACAAGATGAAAGTGGTCTTGTATCTCATTTTAATCAGGAAGCGCTACAAGCCCTTTTTGGCTCAAAATCCTCAATCAACCCAAGAAAGCTTGCTAGAGAATTAAAATTGTTCTCAAAAAACCAGCTGCAACCAGTTACGATCGCTTGATAAAGTTCAAAAGCTTGGAAAATGGGTTCCACACGAATTAAGCCAGGCCAAGCGTGATCAGAGGGTTACCATTTGCAATTCTCTCTTGTCACGTCACAACCGTTCTCCATTTTTGGAACAAATTGTGACAGGAGATGAGAAATGGGCAGGCGCGGCCCGTGAAATTTCAAAGTTGCATATCTCTGTTGCTACTTATGGGACCCATACCAAATTCAGGTTTTTTAATAGTGAGCCTACTAGGAATGTTTTGGTACAGAAAAAAAATATTTTGCAATTTGCGAAAAAAAGTTGATTTTTTGAATTGACCCACCTGGGTAAAAAATTAACACGCTTAGATATTTTATTCATTATTTTTTCTAAACAAATTTTACATCATTTTGTCGACAATTCTTAAATTTTAAGAGAAAAAAATGTGTTAGTAGAAAGTTATAGTCATTTGAATTTTTTCAACCGAAAAATAATTTAAATTTTCGGTTGCAAAAAATTCAAATGACTATAACTTTCTACTAACACATTTTTTTCTCTTAAAATTTAAGAATTGTCGACAAAATGATGTAAAATTTGTTGAGAAAAAATAATAAATAAAATATCTAAGCGTGTTAATTTTTTACCCAGGTGGGTCAATTCAAAAAATCAACTTTTTTTCGCAAATTGCAAAATATTTTTTTTCTTTTCGAAAACATTCCTAGTAGGCTCACTATTAAAAAACCTGAATTTGGTATGGGTCCCATAAGTAGCAACAGAGATATGCAACTTTGAAATTTCACGGGCCGCGCCTGGAAATGGGTGCTCTGTGTGAACGTGAAGAGGCTACTTCAATGGTTCAATAAAAATGGGGCTTCAAAACCATCACCTAAGGCAGACTTACACCCCAGAAAAGTGTTGCTGTGCGTCTGGTAGAACTTTAAAGGCCTAATTTATTTTGAGCTGCTCCCAACCAACCAAACGATCACCGGTGAGGTTTATTGTCGACAACTGAAGAGACTTAATCAAGTTTTAAGGCAAAAGGAACCCGCACTCACGAAAAGGTGTAACAAAAAAAAATATTTATTACTAGACACGATATAATAATAATTATCCAATATCTCTAAAATTTCTGGTAATTATTCGGATTAACGGAAACAGCGAATTTTTTCATGAAATTTTGGGTCGTAGAACACGAATCCGAAGTCAGTTTTTGGCGGTCTTGTATGGTTCTTCCAAAAAAAAAAAATGTTTGGAAAACTTTTAGGTTACCCCCCAGAGACATAATTCTGTTCTGTAATCTACTTTTAAGTATTTATTATTTTTGAACAAAATGTTTCTTATTGATTTAATTTTTTTACATTCTCCTCAGCCCTCAGCTTAGAATTTCCGGTTCTATTAAAATCTGTACTAATTTTCCATTATTCATAATTTGTCCTACTAAAAATACCGTTATTATTAAATTATTAAAAATATCCGAGAAAAATTTGTCGCCTACATCGCCGCATTGCCTACGGCGCATTATATGCCAAGAAAAAATTTGGAGGTAACCCCCTCCTAGGTCGAATTTTGGTGGTAAAACCCCCCCTAGGTCGAATTTCTCGGTGCGCCACTGACTGTGCAGTCAAGGTACAAAAGTAAACATTAGATATATGTTTGTTTGCTTTACACCCAACAGTTAAGTACATTTTAACATATAGAGCAGAAACATGATCAATAAAGAACACGCATGAAAGGTTAGATGTGACAGAAATAAGAATGTTAAGATGGATGTATGGAGGTGGGGTAACAAAAAGAGAAGGGTAGGAATGAAAAAATATGGGGAACAAGCAAGATTGTGAAAATATCTAAGAAGGTATAGGAAAGAAGGCTACAGTGGTAGAATGTAATGAGAAAAGATAATTATGTTGGCAGAAGGGTAATGAGAGTAAGTATATGAAAAAAAACGAAATATTATGCCATCCTCAGGAGAATAGTGGTGATCGTTTTTGTTAAAACTAAGTGTAAAAACATTGGACTTTGTTAGATATGATGTTTCTCTTTTACAGGGTGATTCAGAAGTTCCGCATAAAATTCACATTTCTTGAATGCGTTATTTGTAAGACGCTAAAACACGTCAATTAATTGAACTGTTTACTCATTTGTCTGTAATATCTTCAACCATCTAACTTCAACCCTTTAACCCACAGCCACTCCGACTTTTTTTTCAAATGGCAACCCATGTCAAATCGGGGTTTGTTGAGAAGATCATTAAAAACTGAATTAAATGCAATGCAATGCATAAACAATGTGTTACGTTTTTAATTATTAGGTTCTGTAGACTAATACTCGGGGTAATGTTATTGTAAAAATAATTAAATCGTTACAAATGTTAAAAATGACCCCCCCCCCCATCTTCTACTTGACTTGCACCAAGTCGTTGGTAAAAAAAAGTATCTAATGACTGACAGTTTGGGGGCTCTAAGTTATTGATCAATTCAATCAATCTATTAAATCAATCAAAATAAGCTTTATTGTCGTACGAAAATCTTAGACAAACCATCAGCATCAAACAAATACAAACAATATTTTAAAAAGCTTATAGATCCTGGACAAAATTAACGCAAAACAAAAAATACGTCTCAAGTTTGATTTTAAATATTTTCTGTATCTCGAGTGCGATTTAAATGATTTTTTTTTGTAGGTTAATTGCTTGGTAATGCTATGATAGTAATCAGGGCCGATTAAGCCATGCCGATTATGCAATGAAAGACTCGGGGCCCCTCTCCCCTATAACAATACAAAAATATTTATTTTTCTCGGGCCTCGGAGACCCAAAGCGATTCAATTCAATTCAAATTCAATTCAAAACATGCTTTATTGTCGAAAATACCTGGTACTCATTGACAAAGCTGAACTTAACTATTTAAAATTAGAGCAATACAACAAAAAAAAAAAAAATTTTTTTTCAATAAACTAATACTAAAATACACAAATCGTCCATATACATATAAAGATGCACACAGACGCACATACATACACAAAGTTTAAAATCCAAAGGCACTTTAACAAATTAAGAAATAATACAGCAGAAAATAATGTTCAAATACTGAAACAGATATTATCACAATGTATGCCCCAGAACAGAAAACAATGTGTATATATATACAGTCAAAATATTAAAAACAAATAAATATGTATAAAACAGTATTAGGTACACAATATAGAGACAAACAAAAGATACAGAACATCCTATATCAAAACATTTAAATCCAACGTGTCAACACTATCTTAACTAATTATGTCACAACCGATCCTCAAAATACTCCGCAATCGTATAATAAGCCTTTC
Organism: Philopedon plagiatum; assembly: GCA_963971165.1. NCBI lineage: Eukaryota > Metazoa > Arthropoda > Insecta > Coleoptera > Curculionidae > Philopedon > Philopedon plagiatum. Next base: position 82,451,860 of record OZ020192.1, on the reverse strand, counting down.
GCACAAGCAATCTCTTAGTCTCCTTCTTAAATTTGGAAAGATTCTGAATACATCTGATGTCAACAGGAAGATGATTGAACATCTTCCTGGCATTATAAACAAATGACTTTTTTATCTGGCTTGTTGTTGGAATTGGTAGAGGGATGTTGTGGGTTTGTCGAGTGTTATATAGACCTTCAGTAAGAGTATGTTTATACTTTTTAAAAACCAGGTATACACTCTCTGCAATATACAGACATGGAAGAGTCATTATACCCTCTCTCATGAAAAGTGGTCTACAAGAATCTCTTCTTCTCATTCCAAACATAAAACGCATAGCTCTCTTCTGCAAAACAAACACCGAATTAAATAAATAGTCACTGCAGCTACCCCAAAAAGGAACCCCATACCTCAGATGAGACTCAATGAGAGCAAAATACACCATCCTAATAGCAGACAAGTCTAGTTCCCTTGCCACGGATCTCAAAGCATAGCAATTGGAGGACAATTTTGCAGTAAGTTTTTTGATTTGTGCTGCAAAAGTTAGTGACTTATCAACATGAACACCCAGAAATCTAACATTTTCCAGATTGCTAATAGTCGATGAACCCATCTGGATGACATTTAAGGTACATTTAAATGTCAATAGGTTTGTTTTTTTAATATTAAAGGTCAATAAATTACTATCAAACCAGTCCTTAATTTTTTTCAAATCAGTACCAATCAGCTGATTTAGAGATTCCGTGTCAGCCCCGTGCCAAAGAAAGGTGGTGTCGTCAGCAAAGAGGGTAAATTTGCCACTAACATCCAGAGTAGGTAAGTCATTTACATATAAAAGAAACAAAATTGGTCCAAGAACCGACCCCTGAGGCACTCCACACACTACACCTCCAAGGTCAGAACTTTGCCCCGCAAAAGAAACCATCTGAGTCCTCTCCGAAAGATAGGACTCAAACCACCTCAGACACACATCCCTGACACCATACAACTCAAGTTTCTGTAGCAGTATACTGTGACTGACACAATCAAATGCTTTAGTCAGGTCACAGAACACTGCACCAGCGATAGCACCGTTATTTAAATTCATATACAAGTGCTCCAAGAATGCAAAAATAGCATCACTAGTGCATTTCTCGTTCTGAAAACCAAACTGACTAGTATTAAGTATATCATATCTCAATAGAAAGGACATGATTCTACTTTTAACCAGTTTTTCAATTATTTTGGATAAGGCAGGTAAAAGGGATATGGGTCTGAAATTTGAAGGAGTTCCATCCTCCCCTCCCTTATGTAATGGAATTATAATTGCTCTCTTTAAAAAACTTGGAAAGTATCCATTCATAAATGAATGGTTAATTGCGTCAGCCAAAGATAAGAGAGCAGGGTCAGACAACTCACTAAAAATCTTAACTGACATGTCATCCCATCCTGATGCATTCTTGTTTTTTATACCGGTAAAAACTGATTTCAATTCCTGTACATCAGTCGGGTGCAGGAAAAATGTTTCGGTGATGCTCCTTCCAGAAAGATACTTTACGCGGGGCCTCTGAGCCACAAAGCGACGCGGGGCCCATAGGCAGTTGCCTATTTTGCCTTTAGGTTAATCCGGCCCTGATGGTAATGATTTTGAGAATAACACTACTTTTTGCTAATTACCAGGTGTATACAAAATTTGGTGTTTCGCCCCAATAAATTATAACACCCTGTGGAGTGCACTAGCAATATAAGAGAAGCGCAACTGAACCCTGATCTTTTCTTAACATGTCTGTTTTTAAAAAATTTTATTATGTCCAATATTAGAGAAGCTACACAAATTTATAGCAGCATGTTTTTTATTTACTTTTTCGCACAATTAGTAACCACACAGGTCAAGAATACCGGGTCTAAGACACTCGAACGCATTCATAAAGGGTCCTTTGACCCATCAAACTGCGAATAAACTACTGGACCTAAACAGGTTGCACCTTAAAGTCTTAGTAGGCTTACTTACCGGCCATTGCAGGCCGAGACATCACATGCACAGGATCGGACTAGCGCAAGACGCCGACTTCTGCATGGAGGATGAAGAAACGGCAGAACAGAACACATAGTGTGCACATGCCTTGCGGCAGGTAGAACAAGATTTTCGCTATTTAGCGAGGGGATGCTGTTGCTAGAAAGTCTGATCTATGACTCTCCCAGTACTATAATCAGCTTCAAACAGAGGCTGGATCTGCTGGAAGAAATCTGATAGAGATGTGAGCCACAATAGATCGCAACGGTCGCAGTGGAGGGTCAGCAGGTCCACTCACTTTAATTCTACCTACCTACCTATCCTCAAATATCCCATTTGGTGGCGGTTCAGTAATGTTCTGGGGGGAATTTGTTTTAATGCTCGGACAGGGTCACTTCGTATTTGTGGAAGATCCATCAATGCTCACTTTTATGTTGAAAATGTCTTTCAAGAACACATAATCCCTTTTGACCTGTTTGTACAAGACTTTCTTTTCATGCAAGACAACGCCCGGCCTCATGTTGCCAGAGAAGTACTACACTTTTTTCAGGAAGTGAATATTCCAGTTATGCAGTGGCTACCTAAAAGCACAGACATGAATCCCATTGAACATTTATGATTTATGGGATACTCTAAAACGCGCAGTTAGACGTCATACACCTCAGTCAACTAATCTTAGGGACCTCGAAGAAGTTGTTCTTCAATGGGAGAATATTCCTCAACAAACTATTCAAAACTTAATTTGTACCATGCCTAGAAGAATGAAGGAGGTAATAAGAGCCAGAAGGGGCAATACTCGTTATTAATTTTTAGTTTGTGTAGCCTAAACTTGACCGGTTTTATTTTTTTCTGTATGTATAGATAGAGGATTCCTTTTTATGTACATATTCTTGTTAACACAATAAACACTGAGGAATATAAAACTGTCTATCTCCTCTAATCAGTGGCGGCTGGTGAAATTTCGAAGTTGTATATCTCTGTTCCTACTTATAGGACCCGAACCAAATTTAAGGGTTTTAATAGTGAGCCCACTGGGAATGTTTTGGTAAAGAAAAAAATCATTTTGTAATTTGCGAAAAAAAGTTAAATTTTTGGTGTGCCCCTCCTAGGAAAAAAATTAAAACGTTTAGGTATTTTATTTATTCTTTTTTCTAAACAAATTTTACATCATTCTGTCGACAGTTTTTAAATTTTGAGAGAAAAAAATGCGTTAGTAGAAAGTTATAGTCATTTGAATTTTTTTAAGCCTAAAATAAAATTTAAGAAAAAATTCAAATGACTATAACTTTCTACTAACACCTTTTTTTCTCTCAAAATTTAAAAACTGTCGACAGAATGATGTAAAATTTGTTTAGAAAAAAGAATAAATAAAATACCTAGACGCTTTCATTTTTTTTCCTAGGAGGGGCACACCAAAAATTTAACTTTTTTTCGCAAATTACAAAATGTTTTTTTTCTTTACCAAAACATTCCCAGTGGGCTCACTATTAAAACCCGTAAATTTGGTTCGGGTCCTGTAAGTAGGAACAGAGATATACAACTTTGAAATTTCACCAGCCGCCACTGCCTCTAATAATAAACATAATAAAAAGATTTAAAAACAGACATGTTATGAAAAGATCAGGGTTCGATTGGGCTGTAACGCCTGGTAATTAGCAAAAACTTGTGTTTTTCTCAAAATCATTACTTCATAGCATTACCAAGGAATCAACCTACAAAAGAAAAAAAATCATTTAAATCGGACTCGTGATACAGAATAAATTTAAAATCAAACTTATGACGTATTTTTGCTAACTTTGTACATGAGTTTATATAATGTCAACCAAATAAGAGTTAAAAACAAATGTCTAGTGAGAATAAACATAAAATAGATGATCTGTGAATAAAATATGTATGTATATACAGGGTGATCCACTGAGGGTGGCTATATGTGTATATCCAAAACCATACATACTACATCTTTGGGGTAAAAAATGTATTAAGACATATGACAAAAATTCACTGGAAAATATTTTTAAGTTCCTAATTCTACCGCTAGGAGGCGTAGTCGCTATGCTATGATACAAAATCCTTACTTTCTGCTAATATCTTCAATTCAAAGTAGGTCAAAAATTAACTTTTATAATCTCTGTACTATGCTCTATAAATTTTGTAATAACAATTTTTTCGTAGTTACCATGGTAATGGTGCGCGGAAGGGTAAAAATGAAAAATACTTAAAGGGCTGTAACTTCGGTTTGCGTTAACCAAATTTAACAAACTATGGCTTGTTTTAAAGAACTTTTTATCCTGATTAAATGTTAGTATAAGTGATTTTAAAATTAGTTCCTGCAGTTGATAGAAGAGGGCGCTTTTTCAAAAAAATATTTGTAGCTTCGATTTCTTAAAAAATTTAAATGCAACCATTCGTCTATTTTTACCCTGTTTGATAGCACACTAGTTACTTAAAATAACTGCAAAAAACCGGAGGTCGTTTTCTCTTGTATTTTAAAAGTTATCGCAAAAATAGCGGGAGCGTGTAATTCAATTTAAGCTTTGACCAAAGTTTTGCTATTTTTTCTTATTAAAACGATATTTAAACGTTTTGTAGGTGGTAGAGGATCTTTTCCTCGACCGAGAAGGTACCACCCCGCGCAACCACTTAAAGAGCTGGTGAAATCTTAGCGGATGTTTCCAGCCCTGGGTGCGCGAGTCGATTTTTTCTTTTCCTATCCTCTTCAGACTGTCATTCTTTCTCTTCTCTTTTGTGTTCCTTCTCTCTTCTATCCACCTCTTCAAAAAAAAAATCAAATGTGAAAATGATGATGGCGCTCCCAGGGGTAAAAAATTCCGGAGGTAAACTACCCCTTCATTCGGATCTCCGGGCAAGGGGTGCTCATGGGGGCCCACCATCGAACATAGTAACATTTGTCAACATCTGCGGGCTTAATTCCAATTTGGACTCTGTCCACCACTATCTCCAATCATGCAAACCCCACATTCTTTTTCTGACCGAAACCCAAATCAGCTCCAAATCCTCAATCAATCATCTCCTGTTTCCAGGCTATGAACTTCTGTCATCTTTTCGTCTTCATGGTGGGGTATGTGCCTACGTTCGCAGCAGTCTTTCTTGCACCAGACTCCCGAACCTGGAATCAGGCCAGCCCGATATTATCTGGCTAAAACTCGCCCTTAAATCTTCTACTAAATTTATCTGTTGCATCTATCGCTCCCCATCAGACAAATCCTACAATGAGTTCTTTGACCATCTCTCGGCAAAAATCGACCATCTCATCTCCGAATTTCCCTCCGCTGAAGTTATCGTCCTAGGCGACTTCAACGTCCATAGGAAGGAATGGTTAGGATCCACAAAAACTGACCCAGAAGGCAGAGCAGCAGAAAACTTCGAAATCAGCAACTCGCTCACCAATTTGATCAGAGAACCAACATACTTTCCCCGCGTTTCTACCCATAATGCAAATCCACTAGATCTTTTTCTTACCACCCATCCTGAGCCTTACTTAACATCTGTATGCGCTCCCCTTGGTCGTTCAGATCATGGTCTCATTGCCGTTTCTTGTCCCATACATCCCGAGTTTGCTGAAATCATGCCAGAACGCACGATCTGGCACTACAATTATGCCGACTGGGATGGTCTTCGAAACTTGTTCTCTGCTTTCCCTTGGAACCCTGTCTGTTTTTCCACTCCCGATCCCTCCGAAATTTGCTCTTATATCACAAACATTGTTCAAGCAGGTATTGAAGGTTTCATTCCACATACCCGCAAGAAACCTAAACGCCACCATCAAAAGCCGTGGTTCTCCAAGGCCTGTGACAAAGCCAGGCTCAAAAAAGCCCAAGCTCACAAAAGGTATCTTCAAAATCCTACACCCGAAAATCGTCAAATTTTCACTGAGGCCAGAAATCAATACAACCAAACTATCTTAGAGTCCAAAAATGCTTTTAACAACCGCATAAAAGATAAAGTGCTTTCCTGTCCCAACGGCGGCAAACCTTTCTGGTCACTTGCCAAAAACATTAGTCAGAACCGAGGTCAGAACTTCTGTAGAAGCACTTTTCCTCCCCTGACCTCTGACAACGAAGTTATCTCCACCTCTAAAGGGAAAGCAGAACTATTCGCCAAACAATTCGCTGCCAATTCCACCCTGTACCCCACAAAATGCCCGATAGAATACTTAAGGTCAAACAAGTTCAAAAAATTTTTCTGTCCCTTGACACCAAAAAGTCCTCTGGTCTGGATGGCATACCAGAAATTGTTCTAAAAAAATGCGCTCCAAAACTTGCACCCATCTTAACTCGTCTTTTCCAGATCACTTATGACAAGGGTATCTTCCCAGATTGCAGGAAGACTGCTCGTGTGCAGCCTGTCCCGAAGAAAGGTTCCAAGTCCCTTCCATCCAATTATAGACTTATCTCTCTTCTCTCCGTTGTCAGCAAAGTTATGGAGAAAGTAATCAACTTGCAAATTCTAAAATATCTAGAAAAACACAAAATCATCCATGACAAACAGTACGGATTTCGTCACCAAAGATCCACAGCTGATCTTAGCTTTGTCACACATAACTGGAACAAGTCTCTTGAATTTCGTGGCGAATCTGATTGTTGCTCTCGATATTTCCAAGGCCTTTGACCAAGTGTGGCATGCCGCACTCCTCAACAAACTACCTTCTTACGGTCTTCCTACCAAACTATGTACCTGGATCGGCAGCTTCCTCTCTAATCGGCGCATATCTGTGACGGTCACTCATCTAACTTCCATCCTATCAATGCTGGTGTCCCCCAAGGTTCAGTCCTGGCACCAACCCTATTTCTTCTTCACATTAATGACCTACTCTCTTCAAGTACCAATCCCATCCACAGTTATGCTGAAGATAGTACTCTTCACTCCAATATTCATTTTTCCAGACAAGTTTCGAGTCAGGAGTTGGATAATAGACGCAGATCTATGTACCTATCCCTTTCCCAAGATCTTCAATTAATCTTAGACTGGGGTGCCAAGAACCTTGTTCAGTTCAACGCCTCCAAAACCCAGTCTTGCTCCCTCTCACGCAAAAAATCTGGCAACGCTTACCCCATCCACATGAATGGCCAAGCCCTACCAAACAACGAAACATTCGATCTCGTTGGCGTCGCTTTCGAACATGATCTCAGCTGGCACAAACACATTACTTCAGTAGTCACATCGGCAGCTAAAAAGCTTGGTTTTCTCTTTCGAGTCAGAAAATACTTCTCCCCTTCCAACTTATACACTCTCTATGTTTCCCAAATAAGACCTACTGCTCCCACATCTGGGGAGCGGCATCACCTTCGACACTTAAGATCCTTGATTCTATCCAAAAGAGAGCCATTCGACTTATTAATGACCCAGCCCTCACGAGAAAACTCCCTTCTCTCGCTCATCGCCGCGCTGTAGGGGATTTATCCCTTTTCTACCGCTACTTCCACGGATTTTGCTCTGAAGAATTAGCCGGTATTATTCCCCCCTTGAATGTACCTAACAGAACAACAAGAGGCGTGTTACGTATGCATCCCTTTACTGTCCAGCTACAAAAGTCTAGAACAGACCACTTCTCTCGCTCATTCATACCTAGGGTCTCCAGATTATGGAACAAATTGCCTGCAGATGTTTTCCCTTCCCGTCCCAACCTCCAATCCTTCAAATCCCGTGTCAATAGACTATATTTCCTTTCTCTCCAGACACCCATGGTACGTAAGTACTTAGGCTTGAAGTCTACGTGGGATGTCTCAGATAAAAACAAAAATCCTACAAAAATAGCCTTTTTTGACTATACTTACTTATTTTCTTTTTTTTTCAAATTAAATTATGTAATTTTGTTTTTTATTTTAGTTATTTATGTAAAAAATTCAATAACAATCCAAATGTTGCATTTACTGCCAAGGCAGCCATGGACAATTACGAAAGAAAACAAAAGAATTTATAGAGCATAGTACAAAGATTATAAAAAGTTTATTTCTGACCTATTACATTGTATCGAAGATATTAGCAGAAAGTAAGAATTGTGTATCACAGCATAGCGACTACGCCTTCTAGCGGTAGAATTAGGAACTTAAAAATATTTTCCAGTGAATTTTCTTGGTCATTTTTCTTAATAAATTTTGTACCCCAAAGTTGTAGAGTCAAAATCAATCGTGTAAAGTACAATGATGTCGGTGCCGGCGGAGGGAAAACTTTTAGTTAACCACTGGTTTTTAATGAAGTCACACAAGGTTCGAGAGAGACGGCGCTGCAACAATCTTTCCGCCGGCACCAACGTCAATGTACTTGACACGATTGATTTTGACTCTAGCATGTATGGTTTTGGACATACAGCCGCTCGCCACCCTTAGTGGATCACCCTGTATAAAAAGAGACAATATAAGGGCAAACACAAAGGTCAAAACCTTGTACACTTGACCATGCCTAAATAAGTGACACCTTTACATAAAGCAGAATTATATCTTTTAGGTCATCAATGTTTTGTGGTCTAGTCTGGTACGTACACTCGCTCTTTCAAATATCCCCCAAGAAAATAGTCTAATAGTGTAAGGTCTGGAGATCTTGGTGGCCATTCAACTGCACCTCATCGACCTATCCAGCAGTTTGGAAAAAATTCAGTACCTTCGAACATTAATACCAAAATGTGGTACGACATCTTATTGAACCCATATTCTTTCATGTGGAATACATGGATCAATTTTGTTAGGAAAAATAACTGCTAATGCGGGTATTAATTTAAATCTGAGAAAATCTAAATTGCATTCAGCTGCAAGACTTTCGTAAAAAAAATATGGTCCCAAAATTCTATTAATCATGCCAGCCCACACATTTACTTTCTTAGGACATTGGGTATGTGCTTCACATATCCAGTGTGGGTTTTGCTGAGACCAGAATTTATAACTATGTCTGTTAACCACCCCATTAAATAAAATGTAGCTGCATCAGAAAAAATGTTTCGTGGAAATATGTATGTTATTTTCGTCTCATCTTGCCATCATTTCTTCACAGAATTGTAGCCAATCATAATCATCCTCCAAAAGCTCCTGTAGAAGGTACACCTTACATGGGTGATAGTGTTGGCTTTTAACAAATCTTAATATGGTTGATTTGGCAGCATCACTATTAATTTAGGGCTAATGTATTAGTTGAGGAATGAGGACTTTCATTAATAGATAAGAGTACCTAAGTATATCAAGTTTTGTCTTCTGGTCTGGTTCTAGGTAAATCCCTTACTGTCGCATTCCTTCCTTAAATTTATGAATTATCCTAATTACAGTTGATTGTGATTGCGTAATTGGATTTTTGGAATACTTTGCATTGAATAACATGGAAACTCTATTTTGGTTTGGCCTTAGGTTTGGCTATGTATTCTGTCCCCGCAACCCGACAAGTAACATTAAAATTTTAATATGTTGCCTCTCTGACCACACCATTCTTATTAAAAGCACACAGAACCACTTTAAAACTCAATCAGCAAAGTACTTGATTTATTGGAATTTTGTCTATCTAGCCAGAGATTAAGAATAAAAAAAAGCCTAAAAAAATAAATAAGACATTTTATTTAACAGGTAAACAATATGCAAAAAAAAGCTACACAACCTTGTTGGTTTCAGCCAATATTGTTGAAATGCAACAATATTCCAATTCCAACAATATTAGATTTTCAGATGATTTTTGGTTGCAGCAAAATATCATCAATAATATATCTTAAGACATAAAAAAAAATAACATATCTAACAAAGTCCAATGCTTTTACAATTCTTTTTAATTTAACAAAAAAGATCACCACAGTATTATTGTCCTGAGGATGGCATACTTAATAGATGCGGAAACATCAACAACTACAAAAGTTGACCTTTTGCTTTTAACAATCTACATTCAACCCTACACCATCATATAAACAGTAAGGTAACAAAAAACACACAGAAAGAAATCAAGAAAGCCCAAAACAGAGACGGGCGGAAGGAAACAAGAATGATTTAAGGAAAAAGGTATAAAATATGGTAATTATTGATATTACTGTAAACAGCGAATTTTTTCATGAAATTTTGCACAGACCCTAATTTTGGGTCGTAGAACACGAATCCGAAGTCAGTTTTTGGCGGTCTCGAATGGTTTTTCCGCAAAAATTTTTTTTAACTTTTAGGTTACCTTTTTTTATAGATTCCTTTAAGTTTCGACACTTTCACTTAAACATATCTGTAAACTTATAATTTTTATTTTATTTCGTCACACAAAACACCACATTTAGCCAAAAATAGCTAAGAAAATTGCTTTTTCCTATATAAAATTCCATTGTATTTGGTAGTAGACGCCATTACGTTCCCAGCTGTCAAATGTCCGGCGTTGCCAGGTTTACTTATTTTTCAAGACAAAGTTGTAAATTAGGAATAATAAAAAGTTGGCGGGAAAATGCGAAAATGAACCAAATTTAACCAAAAGGGCAAAAAGATGACCCCAACCAACACCCTGGGGCACCGATCCCTCTTCGCCTGCGAGGAAAGAGACTGGTCAGGGCCCCTAACCAGGTGCTAACCCTGTTCCGACCTTAGGGTGCCCTCCGATCCACCGTTCGTATCAAAAACTTTTCTAAGTCGGTGAATTAGGTGACAGATCTAATATTTTCGATATAACGGTGGTATAACGGTGGATCGGAGGGCACCCTAAGGTCGGAGCAGGGTTAGCACCTGGTTAGGGGCCCTGACCAGTCTCTTTCCTCGCAGGCGAAGAGGGATCGGGGCCCCAGGGTGTTGGTTGGGGTCATCTTTTTGCCCTTTTAGGGAAAATAAAATGCTATCTGTCTTATTTTACTCTCATATTGCCATCTCTTTTTTTGGATTTATTTATGGCCGGAAATTGTTAAAATTTGCGAGAAAAATGTTTTGTAAACGTGGCAACGCCGGAAAATTGACAGCTGGCAAAATAATGACGCCTAGAGCGATAAAATGGAATTTTCTATAGAAAACAGCAATTTTCTTAGCTATTTTTGCCTAAATGTGGTGTTTTGTGTGACGAAAACTAATAAAAATTATAAGTTTACAGATATGTTGAAGTGAAAGTGTCGAAACTTAAAGGAATCTATAACAAAAAGGTAACCTAAAAGTTAACCTAAAAGTTTTCCAAAAACAATTTTTTTTTGGAAAAACCATACGAGACCGCCAAAAGCTGACTTCGGATTCGTGTTCTACGACCCAAAATTAGGGTCTGTGCAAAATTTCATGAAAAAATTCGCTGTTTACAGTAATATCAATAATTACCTAAAATATAAACTTCAGAAAAGACAGTTAAAGAATTTTTAATATATTCAAATTTAACTTAAGAAAAGCGTAGCATAAGTAACAGGCGTGCCACTGGGAAAATAGGAAGTTTAGATATATATTTTTCTCATAAGATGGATGCAATGAAATATATTAAATGGGACAGTGTTTATTGTATTGTCACAATACATGTACCGAGACATGTACCCATATAAACATGGCTTTTCATATATAAATTGGGTTTTCAGTTTTCATCATATTCATACATATTCTACAAACCTTGCATTGGTTGAGCTTCTACCATATTATTATGCTGAATAATTTGATTATCATGGGGAATGGAGTTTGTAACAATTCCATTATTCTGATTTAAGATGTGACCCGACTGAACTTGATTTACAATAATGTTTTGTCCTTGATAGTTATTTTGCATTTTATTATATTACTTTTAAAAAATATAAGGAAATTAAACTAAAACTGGATTATTGTTACAGACTGTTTACCAACGAATAACGAAATATTTACACCAATGAAGACAAGACCATGACAAATGACAAGTGGAAGTGATTGACAAAATGACAGTTAATTCTATTTATACAGGGGCACATTCAGAATCGACGCCTGGTGTTCCCGGGTAAACAGCTGACCGTGAGGCCAGCCGTTGTTTCTTATGGCCGTGACGTCATTGATAAGTCTACCCGGGAACACCCGGCGTCGATTCTGAATGTGCGAGTTATCTATCGGTCTGTTCGGTAGCGGTAGACTACTTGCCCTTTTCACACTCAAGCGTTCGTTTTCGTTGGCGAAGTGTAGAACCTGAGGCGTGTTCTATTGACAAAAATTGGATCGATTGGGATCACTTTCCTATTTCAATTAGAGATGAGCGATATCGTGATTTTTTAATATCTGATATCGTTACTTTTTGATATCAGTGATTTAAAAGCGTGACGTGATCACGACTTTCCAGTAGGCAATTTGCTTCTACAAAATATCGTGAATTGCGATATATCATATCACTTACTACTTTTACCAATTAGCTATCTGCACCTGTGCTCAGTGCTGTGTATGTCATGTTCGGAAATAAAACGACAATATATCAAATTTATAATCAAATTAACTTATTAAATTTATAAAAACAACAAAGTGGGTAGTAAATTTGCTGGTACACGAACAAAACAAACCAAACAAATACATCGGTTTGTTCAAACTAAAATAAACATTATTGCCCAATATCTAAGCTGGTAGCGTTCTCCTAAAAAAATAAATGGGTACCTATTCTAATGTATTCTTTAGAAAATAAAAAGAAAATGCAGAAACATATTTTTGATCGCTTAAAATAAGTTTAAGTACTTAATTCTGATATAACAAACTTACCAAATTACGATCGTCCAATGCAAGCGAAATTGTAGGGTGCTTATAATTTAAATGATTTTTAAGATTCGAGGTGCTCGTTTTAAAAGACAGTTTTGCTTGACATATATTTCATTTTGCAATACTATTTTTTTCATTATCAATTTCAAAAAAATTCCATAAATATCATCTCTTTCTTTTTTAAATAATACTAGACATTGTGTAACAGTAGCCAAAAAACGAAATTAAAAAAATATATGCTCCAGTCTCCAACCCCAATTCTTTTATTCTATATCTAATCCACAATACGCCTATATAAGTGATATACAATATTAACATATCAAGCAGACTAAATCATAATCAACAATCAACCAGTGATCACTGACACCACTGATATCACATTTCACGAATAACGAATATCAAATACTAAAAATAAATTCCCGTGACTCCGTGACATGTGAGTCGCGATATGCGTTTCAAAAGAAACGTGAAACGGACGTAAGGCACGATATCCCTTGCAGCCCAGCAGTGGCACTCTGTAAGAAAAATAGCGATAGCGACCGGGGTCTCTTCGAAACATACCGAACGGTGATACATAGTAAGAATTTGCAAAGAGACGCCGGTCGCTATCGCTATTTTTCTTACAGAGTACCACTGCATATGTTCTTCGAAAGTGACATACGAAAATCGACCTAATAACCTAATGCCGATACATGTTAATGGATAAATATCACTTTTCAAGTCACGTTTTTGCCCGGACTCTGGTAGCAACTGTTACTTGTGATTTTTAGATATCAGTTAAAAAATATCAGATCGTGAAATATCGCTCTTCTCTAATTTCAATTCGGTAATTATTCGAATTAATGGAACCACCGAATTTTTTGATGAAATTCTGCGCAGACCCTAATTTTGAGTCGTAAAACACGAATCTGAAATCAGTTCTTGGTGGTCTCATATGGTTTTTCCAATTTTCTCCAATTTCTATGGATTGCTTTAATTCGCACTATAATTCTCAACCATATTTAGGCAAATTCATATAAAAACACATCAAAAAAACAGAGAACACATCACAAAGCTAAATAAAAAATAACACTCCAACTTTTTGATGGGAAGACACCGTGTTGCCAAATTTACAAATAGTTTTTCCCACAAATTTTTAGATCAGCTTTAAAAGGTGTATTGGCAACAGGTTAGGGCTCTGTTACTATTTAATTATTTTTTGTGAAATTTTGGCATTAAAGCTGTTCTTATAAATAATATAATTTCTTCCTGTGGCCATGGAGTTGTGAAATACGTTCTCGGACAGGCTTGCTCAGTTTTAGGATTCATCAGTATCTTTTTTAAATTTTTTATCTTTGCTGAGTTTTTCTACTGCGACTTCGCGATTCGTATTGGTATAAAATTTTGGCAGCACCACATACAATTGACATTATTAAAAAAGATACTGATGACACCTAAAACTGAGCAAACCTGTTCGAGACCGTATTTCACAACTGGCTTTATTATGCAATTTTTATTTCTGCACCTTTTAAATTAGAGTCGATCTGGGTTAGCTTTTATTTATTATTCTTAATTTAAAACTTTTTCAGGAAAATAAGTAAACCTGGCAACACCGGACACAAAACTAGTGTTGACAGATGGAGAAATAATGGCGGCTAGTGGCGAATTAAAATGAGATTTTCGAAAGAAAAAAGCAATTGTCTAGCTATTTTTGCCTAACTGTGGTGTCTTTTGCTACAAAAAAATAAAAATTATAAGTTTACAGATGTGTATAAGTGAAAGTGTCGAAATTTAAAGATATCCATAGAAAAAGCTAACCTAAAAGTTAAAATTTTTTTTTTAACCATATGAGACCGTCAAAAACTGATTTCAGATCTAAAAATTTGGTGGTTCCATTAATTCGAATAATTACCTTTAACTCTTTCTACTACCATTAGTCATTTAATTACGTTTCTCTCTTACTCTTAAAGTTCGTAAACTGATCCGGTTCAACCCATTTTGTCAATCTAACCCATTGAACACCTAGGCAAGTGTTCGTTTGGACTAATGCAGCTGCACTAGGTGTCTTCCTTTCACCCTAAGGAGGAGCTCCCGTGCAGCTCCTGAGCAGCACACAGTTGTTCCATTCAACTGGGGCATCGAGCACCTGAACCGTTCGAGCCCTATCCTCCCTGCCCCCTCGTGCAATACTTATGACTTGAGCTTAATGTTAAACTTGTCAATTGTTCCTTTCGGAACGGTGTCGAGTGACTCCGGGGCGAGTCGCTCCGGGGCGTCAGACACCTGAAAGGAATATTACTTATGAGTGCAAAGAGTCTGTGCACTTTTTAAATTACCGAGGGGGAGTTTAAGTTGATGCTGTGAGTATTCGTGGCACCCTCAATGCGTTTTTTGGAAACTCCGAGCGCATATTAGGTGACGTTTGCCTCGCGGCTGCCTCAAACAGAAACAAAAAATAAGTCCTCCAAAACTAAACATTTTGTCTCAGTTTTTTTACTTTTACATGAAAGAAGGGAACAGTCCGCGGCGTATGACATATTTTTTTTTATATAAAAAAAGGTTCAAGAGGGTCAAAATTGATAAAAATACATACAAAATACACGATAAGCAGGTCTTCAAAACCAAAATCTTTCTCGTCGGTTTTTCACTTTTACATGAAAGAAGGAAACAATCCGCGGCTTATGACATATTCTT
Source organism: Philopedon plagiatum (assembly GCA_963971165.1). NCBI lineage: Eukaryota > Metazoa > Arthropoda > Insecta > Coleoptera > Curculionidae > Philopedon > Philopedon plagiatum. The sequence continues at coordinate 82,436,590 of OZ020192.1, read as the reverse complement.
TATTTATCTAAAACCATTCAGGGGGGGTCACAAGGACAAAAAAGAAAAATACTTTAAGTCTATCTTAAAGATATCTTTAAGATGTCATATTATGTAGTTTTCCTCGAGGCTGCCTCAAAAAGAAACTAAAAGCCGGTCTTGTCCAAAATTAAACATTTTGTCGCAGTTTTTTTACTTTTATATGGAAGAAGGACACAATCCGCAACGTATGAAATATTTTCTATTAAAAAAAATTTAAAGGGCCTAAAAATTAATAAAAATATATAAACAATACACTGAAGCAGGTCTTCTCCAAAACCAAAATTTTCTTTGCTGGTTTTGCATTTTTACATAAAAAAAGGGAACAATCCGCGGCTTACGACATATTTTTTATTTCTGTAAAACAATTTAGAAGGGCCACAAAGGCAAAAAACGATAAAAAGTCTTTAAGGTTACCGAAAATATATCTTTAAGATGTTCACGAATGTTGTTTCCTCGAGGCAACCTGAAAGTGGATCATGTTTAACAAATATAGTGGCATTCATATAACGAAGCGCCTGTCCGCTGTTCCGCTTCTTCCGCCCGTGAGGACCCACTTTCAATTAGAAGCTAAAAGCGGTTCTTCTACAAAAGTAAACATCTTGTCGCAGTTTTTTCACTTTTACATTAAAGAAGGGGACACTCCGCGGCGTATGGTTTTTTTGTGGAAAAAAATTTAAAGGGGGTCAAAATTGATAAAAATACATAAAAAAATACACTCTAAACAGGTCTTCTCCAAAACTAAAATATTTCTCGCTAATTTTTCGCTTTTGGAAGGGGGAAGGGGAAAGAAGGGAACACTCCGCAGCTTATGACATATTTTTTATTTCTTTAAAACAATTTAGAGGGCCCACCAAGGCAAAAACGACATATGTAACCTTAAAGATATCTTTAAGATATCCTAGTATGCCGTTTTCTCGATACAGCTTGAAACAGAAACTAAAAGCAGGCCAAACTACGCATTTTTTTTTCAGTTTTTCACTTTTACATGAAAGACAGCAATAGTTCGCGGTGTTTGACATATTTTATATTAAAAAAAGCTTCCAGGGAATTAAAACTGATAAAAATACATACAAAATACACGGTAAGCAGGTTTTCTTCAAAACCAAAATCTTTCTCGCTGGTTTTTTACTTTTACATGAAAGGAGGGAACAATCGGTGGCTTATCACATATTTTTTATTTCTTTAAAAAAATTTAGAGGGGCCACAAGGGCAAACAACGATACAAGGACTTTCAGGTTACCTTAAAGGTATTTTTAAGATATCGCATTATGTAGTTGTCCCCGATCCTGCCTCAAAGAGAAAATAAAAGCAGGTCTTCTCCAAAACTAAACATTTTCTCGCAGTTTCTTCACTCTTACATGAAAGGAGTTAAACAGTCAGCGGCGTATGATCTATTTTTTATTTAAAAAATATTCAAAGGGGTTCAAAATTGAAAAAAAAAACAAAAAAAAAATACAAATCTATGAAGGCAACCTCAAACAGGAAGCAAAAACAGATCGTCTTCAAAACTAAACATTTTTTCGCAGTCCGCGGCATATGTCATATTTTTACTTAAAAAAATAAACTTTGAGGGGGTAAAAATTGTAAAAAATATATAATAAATACACTGTAAGCCAGTCTTCTCCTAAACCAAAATCTTTTTCGCTGGTATTTCACTATTACATGAAAAAATGGAACAAACCGCGGTTTATGACATATTTCTTAATTCTTTAAGAAATAAAAAATATGTGATAAGCGCCTTTAACTAACGTAAACTCTATATTGCGCGTTATGAATTTCATAAATAAGTCACGGCGGACGTCATGCGCGAACCAGGACGAATTTGACACTGTTTGGTATCATACCTTCTTTTATTTGTATAATGGAGCAAAGCCATAAAAAAGATTGGATTACCGAACACCGCTATTTGTGAGCTCCTCAGTCGATTCGCAGTTCGCACGTTAATGAATTTTAAGTTCACAAACGCAAAATCTCATGCCCTATCGGTAACAATCTAACCGATAGAAGGTTATCGGATTTCTAATATTTATTGGTACTTTTCCAAACAGCCGAACAGCCGACTGATATCCACGTCTCTGGCATCTTTGGGCGTGTACCGTTGTCAACTTCGGTTACGGTTTTGTGTCCCGTAAGTATCGGTAATCTGAAAAGTTGGCAGATTGGAAACGCAATATCTGTCATTAATGTCACCGAAGAAACCGAGCGGTTAACCAGGTTTGACAACGGTACACAGCCCTAGAGGGATTTTTTGGCGAGATAAACGGTTATAGGTAAATGACCGCTGCGGTCTTTTAATAATGATGTCATAATCAAGCGGTTTTATAAAATCGCCAAAATGACACGGTTTTTTCATTTGTTTATAAAACCATCTGTCAAGTTTTATTTCTCATTTATTGGTTTTGTTTTTTGTTTTATTGTACTAGACTGACTAGTGTTTACTGACTGCAATGTATTAATATAATTACTAGCAGCACAAAAGGCACAATTATTAACTCAAAAAAAAAACATTCAAAACAAATTGAAGATATAATAATTATAAAATAACAAAACGTGTCGTTTTATTTATTAATAATTAATTTGACTGTTTACTTACCGTTTAGCAACTCCATGACAGTAGCCAAACCTGTTACCAGCTTTATGCGCCCGCAGACTTTTTTCTCAGGGGGGCAAAATAAAAAATATATATATTTTTAAAGATTTTATTACTAATAATTAAAAAGGATGACAATCTCACAATCTCAGGGGGCCCTGGCCCCTCCCTAAGGGCGCCCATCCCTGCCTCTAAAGTTGACCGAGTATTCATACTGTTCACTTTCTCTGTCTCTCTAATGGATTGTTAGCTTCTCTTTCTGGAGCACTTTGCTAGTACTGTTCATTTTCCATTTTTGTGGATGCATTTTTGGCACAGGCACATACACAGGACTAGATCACTGCACAGGACTCCACAAGTCGATTTTTTTAGGCGATGTACGTTGAAAAATGGCGAATTTGGCTCTTAATGTCAAATTTAACCGGTGATGGCTTTTTATCAACAACTTGCACCTTGTTGAATAAATTAAAAGACCGTTTTTAAAACGATGACGTCAGCAATGGCGTCATTTGAAAGACCGCTTGTCGCGAAAACAGACCGGTATCAGATACCGCTTCAAGATTTAAAACCGTTTATCTCGCCAAAAAATCCCTTTGGTGTGTGACGGGTGACATCTGTGAGTGACATGATCAGCTGTGATGATCAGAGAAAAACAAAACTTTTTTGATTATGTGTGTTGGTCATGTATACGGTGATGGTGATCTAAATTTTCTAAATAATGTGAACAAAGAAAAACTTCTTTAAAGGTAACTATATTTAACAATTTTTTAATATACACCATAATACACCTAAGTTTGCATATCGTCGGTGAAAAGTGTCCACGTTAAGTCCACTTAAACCAATTTTACAGGAGAGCATTAAAACCTCCTAGATAAATTATTATACTGGTTATAAATGTAAATTTGCCTTATATTATTGGTAAGAATAAAGACACCTATTGAAAAATCAAAAAAGTCATTTCTTACATTATTTTAATTTGGTAATTATTTAGATTACCGGAAGCAGTGAATTTTTTCATGAAATTTTGCACAGACCCTAATTTTGGGTCGTAGGACACGAATCCGAAAGTCAGCTTTTGGCGGTCTCGTATGGTTTTTCAAAAAAAAAATTGTTTTTGGAAAACTTTTAGGTACCTTTTTTTATAGATTCCTTTAAGTTTCGACACTTTTACTTCAACATATCTGTAAACTTATAATTTTTATTAGTTTTCGTCACACAAAACACCATATTTAGGCAAAAATAGATAAGAAAATTGCTTCTTTCGATAGAAAATTCCATTTAAACTGGCTCTGAGCCGCCATTATTTTCCTACCTGGCAACAATATTTCTGTGTCTGGTGTTGCCACGTTTACTTATTTTTTATGGAAATGCATGCTGATGCATGCAACCATATCTGAACAAAAAGGTGTATACCCAACCCAAGCAAACCTGAACAAAAAGGTGGTCAGGTTTGCTCAGTTTTAATTGATATAGATACATATATATCTATATCAATGAAAACTGAGCAAACCTGACCACCTTTTTGCTCAGGTTGGGTGAGCAAAAAGGTGGTCAGGTTTGCTCAGTTTTCATTGATATAATGTATCTATATCAATCAAAACTGAGCAAACCTGACCACCTTTTTACTCAGGGTAATTATTGATATTACTGGAAACAGCGAATTTTTTCATGAAATTTTGCACAGACCCTAATTTTGGGTCGTAGAACACGAATCCGAAGTCAGTTTTTGGCGGTCTCGTAAAAATTTTTTTTTTTTTGCTCACCCAACCTGAGCAAAAAGGTGGTCAGGTTTGCTCAGTTTTGATTGATATAGATATATATGTATCTATATCAATCAAAACTGAGCAAACCTGACCACCTTTTTGCTCACCCAACAAATTTAAAGAAATTCCTTGAAAAAGCTAACCTAAAAGTTTAAAAAAAAATTTTACGAGACCGCCAAAAACTGACTTCGGATTCGTGTTCTACGACCCAAAATTAGGGTCTGTGCAAAATTTCATGAAAAAATTCGCTGTTTCCAGTAATATCAATAATTACCTTACTCAGGTTTGCTTGGGTTAAAATTGTTAAAATTTGTGAGAAAAACGATTTGTAAATGTCTTTCCATCAGAAATTTCCAGGTTTATTTTCTTTCAGTTTTTTGATATTTTCTCTGTTTTTTTAATGTGTTTTTACATAAATTTGCCTAAATATGGTTCAGCAAAATAGTGTGTAATGACTTGTATAGACGTGTTTAAGTAAAAGTGCCGAAATTTAAAGAAATTCATTGAAAAAGCTAACCTAAAAGTTAAAAATTTTTTTTTTTTGAAAAACGATACGAGACCGCCAAAAACTGACTTCGGATTCGTGTTCTACGACCCAAAATTAGGGTCTGTGCAAAATTTCATGAAAAAATTCGCTGCTTCCGGTAATCTAAATAATTATCTTTTATTAGGGAAATTTTTGTAGATAGCAGATCTTCGTTCTTTACAAATAAAAAATGTGTACGAATTTTACGGAGTTAGCCGCTCTTCAATGCTGCTAACTACATACAGTTATCCATAAAATGTCACAAGAAAAGCTGGTAACTCCATTTCGATAAGTAATATTAACCCTGTACTTCAATGATATAATTAATTTCCAATAAATAATCGACATTTTTCTTAATATTCATTTATAAAAGTATAGTTTATACATATCGTTCCCATTAATAAACAATAAAATGGCTGTACATTAGAAAAAAACTAATACAATCGCAAAAAAACACAGGAGTAAACCATACTAAGTGGCTGTAAATACTGGAGATAGCAACATTTCGTTGGTTAAATTTGAATTGAGTGGAGATGGCATGAATTATTGACACAAAATATCCATTTATTTATATTTTAAATAGAGAAAGCTGTTACGAATAAATAGAATAGTTTTTTCTCTTTCCGATAATACCAAAAACCCATTTTGACCTATAAGTGGAGCTACCAGGTTAACACCTCACCGACGATATGACAGTTTGACTTTTGTCTGTTTGAAAACGTGTGGGTGTAATAAAGCCAATCAATTCTTTTGAAATACTCTTTTATGCCCTTACAAGATTCTGTGTTGAAACGACACTCATTAGAAAAGTTGTTCTACTAAAATCATGTATTGTCTGTAGTTAGCAAATAAGGTGGGTGTCTGATTCAAGTTTTGTAAGTATTATCGGCAGTGACTTGGGTAATTATTCGGATTAATGGAACCACCGAATTTTTTGAAGGAATTTTGCACAGACCCTAATTTTGGGTCGTAGAACACAAATCCGAAGTCAGTTTTTGTCGGTCTCGTATGGTTTTTCCAAAAAAAATTTTTTTAACTTTTAGGTTACCTTTTTTTATAGATTCGACACTTTCACTTAAACATATCTGTAAACTTATAATTTTTATTTTATTTTTCGTCACACAAAACACCACATTTAGGCAAAAATAGCTAGAAAATTGCTTTTTCCTATAGAAAATTCCATTTTAACTTGCTACTAGCCGCCATTATTTTCCCACCTGTCAACAATATTCCTGTGTCCGGCGTTGCCAGGTTTACTTATTTTTCATGAAAAAGTTGTAAATTAGGAATAATAAAAAAGCTAACCACGAGGGGTGTTTCACTCGGGAAATTTAGTGTACACTTGAGGGGAAATAGTAGGAAATTATGTGGTAAAGAAGGGAAATTATTGATTATATGGGGAAATTACGAAGAAATGAGGGAAATTATTAGGAAATTAAGGAAATGATTAGGAAATTGTTTGGAAATTAAGGGAAATAACGGGGAAATTATGGTGAAATTACATTATTTTAGTATTTGCACATTACTGATCATGCGCCGGCGCATGCGCGATACGTCGCCAGTTGCGGGACAGAAGGATGCTCGCGAGGATACCTAACTTAAGTAAAATTTAAAAAAGGGAAATTATAAGGTAATTAAGGAGAAATTAAGGAAAGAAGGTGAATAAGGAAATAAAGGTAAAATTGGGGAAATTAAAGTGAAATTATAGGGTAATTATAGAAATACGGGAAAATTAAGGAAATAAAATAAAATTAAGACTGTTTAGGAGAAATTATCGTCAAAAAGGGAAATTAAGTGTACACATTTGGATAGGTGAAACACCCCTCGGCTAACCATAACAAACTAAAGTTACTATTCTGTCCAACTTAGTCAACAACATTTTTTATTTTTAACCTACATCAGACCTAACCAAAATCCTATTGATCAGTAATCCAACACCTGCATGCTGATGCATGCAACCATATCTGAACAAAAAGGTGTATACACCCAAGCAAACCTGAGCCAAAAGGTGGTCAGGTTTGCTCAATTTTCATTGATATAGATACATATATATCTATATCAATGAAAACTGAGCAAACCTGACTACCTTTTTGCTCAGGTTGGGTGAGGGGTTCTCGCGGAAACTGTTAAAATTTGCGGGAAAAACGATTTGTAAATTCCTCCAGAAATTACGAGTATGTGTATCACGTGTTGCGTGTTTATTTTCTTTTAGTTTTTCGATATTTTCTCTGTTTGTTTAATGTATTTTTATATAAATTTGCCTAAATATGGTTCAGAATAATAGTGTGTTATGACTTGTATAGATGTGTTTAAGTGAAAGTGCCGAAACTTAAAGGAATCTATGAAAAAAAGGTACCTAAAAGTTTTCCAAAATCAATTTTGTTTTGGAAAAACCATACGAGACCGCCAAAAACTGACTTCGGATTCGTGTTCTACGACCCAAAATTATGAATTGTGCAAAATTTCATCAAAAAATTCGGTGGTTCCATTAATCCGAATAATTACCGTGTCTTGCTTTTGAAATTTGTACAACAGCTGCAATGCTTCACTGCGTAGTCCTGCCAACACCCTTTTACCTAGATTTTAAAAATACATTGTCATTGTACAGTTTTGTTTCTGTTGTTACTGTTGTCTCCAATACAAACTATGAAAACAGAGTAATTGTCTCTCTAAGGCCTATTCCCTTGGACCTAACTACTTTGGTTTTGCTAGATCATGCCTTAGTATCATAACCAGGTTTTTAAAATTTATTTATTGAGCTCTACAATATAGTATTTTGTTATAATTTTAATGGACACATTTATAGTGGTTTAATTGTCTGTCAGTAAATTAAATTCAGCTAATCTACTGGTATTTTGAGATCATCCTTTCTTGAGGGTTTAGTTTTCTCTTAGAATTCCTAAGTTAGCTTTAGGAAAGCAATCAAAAGCATCAAAGTTATTATACTATACAAACTCTCCAGAAAACTGATTTTAAACCACGTAAAAACTGGATCCCTTAAATTGACAAGTTTATGTACATAGTCATCTAGTTGTACAATTAGGATAATAATTAGATACATAATGATTTGGGCTATTTATGGGTATTAAAAAACTATATCCAGATTTAAGCTGTAATTTTTTTTAAATTTAAGTATATACGTTCTACAATAAAAAAGGCATCTTACTGTCTTTTAAAGCATCTGTATAGCCATGTCAGTCATATTTCATAATGATAAAAATATGTCCCTGCTATTTAAAATAGAAAAAGAAATGAATGCACCCCACTTTGTATGAAATTATAACACCAAAAAGGGTGTTTGATGTTATAATTTTCAGTTGTCAAACCAAATACTAGCATAAAGATTTGAAAGTTGAATGACCACAGGCGTCGACAAAAAAACAAACTATTACCACAGATTTACCCACACCAGATGCGAAAGCAAGTGATAAACGGGGAACGCGCCTTTCCTGTGGCCGCACCCTATTTCAATTGTTAATCGGCAACTGCTATAGTCAGTGAGCTCCGCGACATCAAGTAGTGGCTGCACGAGCACCTCGTTACTGTTTAGTGCGTGGCTTTGTCACGTAAATCTGTGGCTTTGTGTTATTTCGGCAGTTACATTTGATTTTATAGACTTATAATTTTGTATTAGGTGTGTTCTGTAGGTATTTTAAAATGACTGGATACAGATGCACTTGCACTACACGATGTACACTCTCACAAGGTCACAAGAACTTATACTGGCGATTCGCCAAACTTACGTATCTGGTGTGGGTAAATCTGTGCTATTACCACAATGCAGTGCTGAAAAGATAAACATACAGACTCCTGAAGGATAACACATCTAAGTGAGACCAATATCAATTTACATTTTCACTGTTTACTTTTATCTGGTAATAATATGAAATGAAATATTAAAAATCACTTAATAACTTCCATACAACAGATCAATCAGAAACCAATAAAACTAAAAACTAATTATGAGTAATAGTCAACTTGTTCAATGGTCCCACAATATTGCTAACAAATTCCATTTATGTCATACCTGTCTATTCCAGGATCTATATACAGGGTGTTATGAAATTCACTGCATATATTTGAATGAGTGACTCCTGGGGTAATCTACAGACATACCCAATACTTTTTCCCCCTCAAATCACACACTTTTTTATTTTAAAGAATACCCTAAACCACCCCCGTATCCGACGCTTCTAAAGAGCCTGACGCCATAAGCTCTAATTTTATAAAGAAAAAACAAATGATGCTGCCGGGACATTGCCAAACTTAATTATTATCTTGACATCTAATTTTTTTATTAGGTGTAAATAATCCAAAGTATTTTTATTTCCACAAACGCATTTTACCAAATATATGTAGGTACCTATTTTAATTTAATAGCAATTTTTTTATTTAATATGGAAAAATATAGACCACTCGTGAAATCGGTGAATCGGTACCTAACCAGAACGAACAACACATCAAATTATGACTTAACCTATATTACGTTATTAATGAGATTAGAATTATTCCTACTAGGTTAAACTGTCTGCTAAAACAAAAGTTTAAAAATCAAAACGAAAATACTAACTGAGCACAACTACATCGTATTTTAAAATTATAACCAAAATTATTTCATTGCAGCATTTTGTCAAAAAAAAACATCTGTAATTAGCGGCCTTCGGTAATTCAATTTTTTCAATCGTTTTGCTCCTAATTTTTGACTGGCACGTGGTCAGTCGTACTGATTACAATAATGAGTCATGTGCCTGTCAAAAATTCCGATCAAAACGATGAAAAATATTGAATTGCTGAACGCCGCTATAATATAACAATTATAATACATTGTTCTGTTTTACACAGCACGTTCAGAAAGTTGTTATTCGCTCTTTTGCCAATAAGCCCTGATTCCAGTGCCGGATTTAGGTCTACTGCTGCCAGGGGCTAATTCATAAGACCGCCCCTTAAGAAAACTTGACTTATCCCTGAACGTTACCGACTTTTTATATTTTTCAGCATATGTGCTTGTAAGTATATTTTCTTTTGTACTTTTACCGAAATACCTACTAATATGTTGCAACGTGATTTGATTGATTAGAGAACACTGTGATACTTTCAGCGTTTTACAAAAAATCTGTAAAATAAAGTACTTTTTAATGAATTAAGTCAAGGGTCAAGGGGTGGAAACTCATCGGTTTTTAATGTAAAAATACCTACAAGCAAATATGCCCAAAAGTGTTAAAAGTCGATAATGTTCAGCGATGAGTCCTCTTAGCATATGTAAATAAAATACCATATGCAGAAAATAATTCACATAACTATGGCTACAAATTATTAGCTATATATCACATTAAGGGCTTTAATAGCTTTTACATAATAAAAAAATTACTACGAAATTTTATATTACAGTTATGTTACAAAAAAATAATAGCAAAATAATAAAGTAAATTACAAACATACTTTTCTTGACTTTTTTGCTGCAAACTCCTCAATTACTTTGTCAAAATTAAGCTCCAGCAGCAAATCACTGTTCATATTTAAGATAGCCAGTTCATTCAGTGTATCCTCTATCATTGAATTTCTAAGATAATTTTTCACTCTTTTTAATGTTGAAAATGATCTCTCACCACTTACATAAATAGAACAACGAACGTTTAGGTCGATATTAAATAAAAGACAATAGTAATAAGCTACGCCAGCTACTTCGATTATATAGTATGTATCTCATTTCCTATAAAATGTATTGATTGGTTATTGTGAATCGTGATGTGATAATTCCGACACACAGATCAACGGAAATTTTTGTGGAATCAATTTTTATTTATTTAAAAATTAAGTGATTATATTCTGTTATGAACTTACCTCTTCCCATATTCGAACACGAAGGCTCTGTGGGTGATTCATGATTTGTTTGTTCTAATCTGGGAAAAAATGATTGTATTTTGGGACATTGTTCAACTACCTCCTTTAATTTATTCTGTTTTTCTATTTTTTTTCTTTTCCAAAACACGCCGCCTTCCTTTTTACTCATTATTTTTTCCAAAGCAAATAACAATCAGCTTCAGTATACAACCTCTCACCTCTCGTTAAACGCGCACTCGAATAAATGCCAATAAAAATAAATCTGGCTATCCATACCAACCATGCATATTTCCTTTTAAATTTTTAATAAAATTCTTGAGAAAGCCGAAAAGTCGGTGTCGGGACGGCAGGACGGCACGGTGCCGACAAAGCCAAAGGTGCCGTCGGCACCTTTGGCTTTGTCGCCTTGTCGGTGTGAAACGCTGCCGATATCGTTTGATAATTTGGCCGAAGTCGCCCTGAGCTGAGCCGGAATATTTAAGTTAAAGATCTTTATTTATTTCGGTAAGGGTAATATTATTTTGGATATTATAGATTTATAAAAGAATTTATTTAAATTTAAGTAAAGTATTTTTACGTATTATAATTTTTTCTTTCATCGCCGATCTGCCGCCTCCAGAAATTTACCGCCGGGGGCTGATAGCCCCTGTAGCCCCTCGGTAAAACCGGCACTGCCTGATTCCATTCCTGACTTGTTTTTAAAGCGATGTGCCTTTACCTTGCTACCTCTGCTGTTACTTTTTAATCCATCTATGGAAACAACTACCTTTCCAAACATATGGAAGCACAGCTACATTGTCCCTCTTTTCAAATCCGGGAACTCAAATGACGTTAGTATATAACTACCGTGGTGTTTGTAATCAGTGTGATGTTGCCAAACTTTTTGACAGCATGGTATATGACCAATTACTGTGGCGGTGCAAAGGGCTGATTAGTCATAATCGAGCGGGATTTTCTAAGAGGAGATCAACTACTGACAAGTTGATTCTGTATGAGACTGACTTGTTGAGGGCCTTCGAGGATGGGACTCAGGTGGATGCTATCTACACGGACTTTTCGAAGCCCTTCGACAGGATCAGTTTCAAATTACTGTTGGCTAAATTGGAATGGCTGGGTTTCCACTCACTACTCATTGATTGGTTGGAGAGTTACCTGCAGGGAATAACTCAGCGTGTCAAAATAAATACCTTCATCTCCAAAAAAATAAGAGTTACATCGGGAGTTCCCCAGGACTCGCACTGTGCCCCTCTCCTATTTAATCTTTTTGTTAACGACTTGCTGACTGTCATGCACTGTGCCACCGCAAATATCTTCGCTGCTGATCTAAAATTGTACAGAGGTATAGAACGATGGGAGGACGCTGAACACCTCCAGGACGACCTGGATGCCGTCTGGAGCTGGTCTCAAACTAATAATCTTCATATTAATATCAAGAAATGTTATATTGGATTTCATAGAGGTGTGAAAAGGTTTGACACAAAATATAATATCAAAAATGAACCTCTCACCTATGCCAAAGTTGTTAAGGACTTAGGAGTGTGGTTCGATGAGAAGCTCAGTTTTACTGAACATATTGCAAAAATATCAATAAAGGGCCTAAACACTTTAGGTTTCCTAATTCGCAACAGCACGTATTTCTCCCATGATATAACTAAACTCCTCTACTGCTCATTGGTAAGATCCGGTTTCGAATATTCATCAACTGTCTGGTCTCCCCAATACCAGATGCACAAGGACTCTCTGGAAAGGGGGCAGAAAAAATTTCTCAGATACTCGGCTTACAGAATGGGCATATATTTTGAAGAATAAATACCATAGGTCAGATATGTTGACTAGAATGAATTTGGATTCTCTGGAAAATAGACGCATTCGCTTTGACTTATGTTTTGTTTATAAACCACTAAACCAGTTTATTGACCAGTTTAATAATACCATTTACATTACTTTTGTTATTTGTTTCTTAATTTGCGAAAGAAAAAGTTAAAGCCGTTAAATATTAACAAAAGTTAAAGCCGTTTAATATTAACAAAATATCGTATCATCGCTTAGTGAGGTGCATTTTAAATTAGTTCTGGATGTTTAGTTCAAGTTGATGTATTTATTTTGGTTTAAACAGCTTCTCTCTGGAGAGTTTTATTAAATTTGTGTTATAGGCAGTATTTTAACATTTTTAAATTGATAATTTGGGAAGAGTTGGTATGATTTCTTTCTTTAAAGGTAATGTATTAAAAATATTATTTCTTCAAACTTGTTACATAGAAATATGGTTAAGAGACCTGACAACACAACAACCTAGCTCACTATTCTTTTGTTCTTTATATGGCCATGTGTTTTATTTGCAGTGGTGTACAGTGATTAAAAAAAATTTTGAGGGGCAATACCTAACTTATTATCACGAAGCGCCATTTATGACTATTTTTTCCCAATCTGAATTCAAATCAGAATTTACCAGTTTCAATATATGCAGTGAATTTCATAACAGCCTGTATATTGTTCAGTATATGCTTGTTGGTTTTTGTAAAGTGTTTCATTAAGTCATCGGTGGGTATTTAAATATTGGACATTGATAGTATTATTATGTTGTAAAGGTAAAATTGTAAGCAATATTTTTGTCTTGAAACATAACTGTAGGCATGGATTTATCAAGAAAGGATTCGATGTCCGTATACTGTGAGCGTATCGAACGTGAAGCCTGTTTATTTGTTGTTTGTTATGAAAACATTTCCCCTAGAGGTAGAGTTTACGAACTTTAAGGAAATACGTAATTGAATCAAGAATGGTAGTAGAAAGAGATAAAATAGCATTGGAGTGTTGGAGCTCAGAAGTGTTCCTGTCTCTCCTGGTTGCTTAGGAAAAACGTCTGAACACTTGGTTACACGTATGTCTTTGTCTAATGAACTAGAAAAGAAAAAGTGCGACTTATAGATTTATAAATGACTCGGAGCGACTTTAAATAAACCTTTAGAAATAATATAACGTATAAATAATAAAACCTTTTTAACTTAAATTTATTATTATTTAGCAGAAAAATAAAATATTTTAGGGCTTTTATTACTTTTAGTAAATCTTGTGATGCTTCTAACGTAATTTTTGTACAAAAATACAAGGTAAACTAAGATGTGGCCAATGTATACAAATTGTGTTTAGTGTCGCTTAGAATGGTTTGTTTTGGCTTCAAATAATGTTAAATCATCCCGTATCCATTCTTAATAAATCCATGCTTGTAGGCATCTTTCAAGACAAGACAATAGTTGGGACTTTATAAAAAAATAATATGATAAAACTCGTTACTTTTAATATTTAAATTTTTTAATGAAATCTTGTACTTCGGCTTAGGGTTTAATTTGAAACATACTCCATCATATTTGTTCTTTTGGTAGAAAATGATAAACAATGTGTAGGGGAAACCCAACAGTTCGTTTAATTTCTATATTTCTATTTTTATTTCCAAATAAATATTAATAACCAAGCACGTATAAAATCCCTTTCATATAATAAAACTCAAACTTTTATCTCTTGTTTATTTAACTTGGATTAAAATAGGCAGTTATCGGTTAAACACAAAGCCCATTTCGGAGAAAATATTTCTCGTAATGTATTCTATTCTAAACCGGCACCTTTGTCGGCGAACCTTCAAAAGCCTAGTTTCCTTAGAAAATATCTTATCTTTTAGTTTTATTGCTTTAGCGTTCTAAAATACATGCATAAAAAGGCCAACAAACATTGCTGCAGACATCCTATCCTCTATCAGACTCTATCTCTTCACCTCGTACCGAGGTATCAGGAGCAAACCCTTTCATTTTCAAACCAATAGAATAATATCTGCTTAAAGATGATTCGTAAGCGTCATTGCAAAATAACCTCTAATTGGTCATCCCCTAACAGGCGGGTTTCGCGAGAGGTAGTAACCTTTCACAATCTTCAACTTGCTAACTGGGCAACGCTTCAGTTACTCAGTAACTCACGGGGAAGTTAGACGTGGTTGCGACGTGACCAAAGTTCGGTCAAGTGTATGACCAGTTTTGTTATTTAGTAACTCACGGGGAAGTTAGACATGGTTGCGTCGCGTCAAGCGCGACGTGACGAAAAGTCGGTCAAGTATCCGACCAGACACACGTTCACAAATAAGTCGGTGAAAAAAAGTGAGTGCGGGAAAAAGCCCTCTCTCTCTCTATCTGGTCGTCAGAACTTCCAACCAGGCATAGTCCTGCTCCGTATCGTGTTGTCATCCCCCGTTTTCTCCAGGCATGGTCCTGTTTTCGGTTCATTCCTCTGTCGAGCCTCTAGTATTCGAGGAACCTTCGGCCAAGTGCGCTATTCGGATCGTCAGCACCCATTCAAAGTTCCGTTCCTCTGTCGAGCCTCTAGTGTTCAAGGAACCTTCGGCCAAGTGTGCCATTCGGATCACAGAACCCCCCTCTCCTCTTTCGAGCCTTCAGAGCTCAATCCCAACAAGGCAAAGTAACGTCCTTATTTTCTTTCGAGCCATCAGGGCTCAATACGTAAAGTGAAACAGCGTCAAAAAATATAAAAAAAGGTATAGTCAATTAGTAATTTACTATTTTTCCAAAGTGTCCGTCCAAATTATACGGTTCAATATCTACCAGCATTCTACAAAGTACTTTTTAAAGTTTTTTGACACTATTTAATTGCTTCCAAGGCCGTAGCTAGAAATTTTGAAGTTGTATATCTCTGTTGCTACTTACGGGACCCATGCCAAGTTTATGGTTTTTACTAGTGAGCCTACTAGGAATGTTTTGGTAAAGAAAAAAAATGTTGTAATTTGCGAAAAGTTCAATTTTTTGTTTGAAATTGATTTATCAATAAGGGTAGCAGGCGCGGCCCGTGAAATTTTAAAGTTGTATATCTCTGTTGCTACTTATAAGACCCATTCCGAGTTCAGTGTTTTAATAGTGAGCCTACTAAGAATGTTTTGGTACAGAAAAAAAAATATTTTGTAATTTGCGAAAAGAAGTTGAATTTTTGAATTGCGAAAAAATTAACAAGTTTAGGTATTTTGTTTATTATTTTTTCTAAACAAAGTTTACATCATTTTGTCGACAATTCTTAAATTTTAAGAGAAAAAAATGTGTTAGTAGAAAGTTATATTCATTTGAATTTTTTAAAATTATATTTTAGGTTTAAAAATTCAAAAGACTATAACTTTCTACTAACACTTTTTTTCTCTTAAAATTTAAGAATTTTCGATAAAATAATGTAAAATTTGTCTAGAAAAAATAATAAATAAAGTACCTAAGCGTGTTAACTTTTTTCCCAGGTGGGTCAATTCAAAAATTCAACTTTTTTTTCGCAAATTACGAAATATTTTTTTTCTTTATCAAAATATTCCTAGTAGGCTCACTATTAACAAACCTGAACTATGCATGGGTCCCGTAAGTAGCAACAGAGATATACAACTTCAAAATTTCACGGGCCGCGCCTGAAGGGTAGGTAAATCTGGAACTGTTACCAGAAAGGTAGTGTTATCTGCATAGTTTGTGATTATACAGTTTGTATTTGCAGCATATAATTCTGTTATATCAATATATATGATAAACCATAGAGTCCCTAAGACACTTCCTTGTGGTATACCCAACTTTATTTCTGACACGTTTGATGCAACTCTCTTTGAACCTTTACCTGTGACTGCTTTCTGATATCGGCCAGAAAGATATGAAGCGATCCATCTTAGAGCTATCTCCCTTATTCCATATAATTCTAATTTTTGAAGCAAGCTATTACAATTTAAAGTGTCATATGCCTTCGATAGATCAAGGAACAGTCCCAGAGGGATCACTCCACGCTCAAAGGCTCTTAGTATTTCTTCAGTAAATTGAAATGTTGCTGTTTGCGTCGACCTACCCTTTAAGTACGCATGCTGAATTTTATTGAGGATACTGTGCGCTAGCAAAAATTCAGTTAAACGATCACACATTACTCTCTCAAGGATCTTTGACAAAGATGGCAACATTGTGTTACCATTATTTAAAGGAGGTGATAAAGATCTTCCTTCGAACTATAGACCAATATCCTTACTTCCTACTCTGACCAAGATTGTGGGGAGATTGTTTAAGAAGAGGATGATGGGTTTCTTGGAAAGGCATGAACTGCTAGCGTTGTCGCAATTTGGGATTCAGCTAAATAAAAATACTGACGACGCGATATTTCGTGTTTTGGAGGAGCTGTATTTGAGGCTCAATGATGGAGAGGGAGCTGCGGTTGTGTTTTGTGATTTATCCAAAACTTTTGATTGTGTCTATCATGAAATACAGCTGCGGAAACTTGCAGTCTATGGCTTTAGACCTGTATTGGAGTGGTTTGGGTCTTATCTTTCCGAGCGATGTCAAAGTGTCTGTTTTCAGGACACTGTCTCTAACCAACTAAATGTTACTGCAGGAGTTCCACAGGGGTCTGTTTTGGGACCCCTGCTATTTTTAATATATGTTAACGACCTCGCCAACGTTAGCAAATATGGTCGACGTGCGTCATTTGCGAATGATACGACAATTCTGTGGCACCACAGAGATTCCTTGCGCTTAATGAGTTAATGAACGAGGATTTACCGAGCATTAAAAAGTGGTGTGACTTTAACCTACTTTCATTTAACGTCTCTATGACCAATATTTTAAATTTTAAATGCCACTTGAACGATGTTTTCTTGGATGGCGAGGTTGTGGGCAACTTATCTGAGAATAAATTTCTCGGCTTATTTATTGACAACAAACTAAAGTTTGACATACACATCAATATCTTGTGCAAGAAAGTTTCATCGGGTTGTTTCGCCATTAGAACAATAAAGAATGCGTTGGGTATATCAATAGCAAGACATGCATATTTTTCTTTGGTGGAGGCACATTTACGCTATGGTTTATGTTTCTGGGGTAGTTGCGCCAATACTTTGTTCAAGCCTGTCTTTATAATACAAAAGCGAACGATTAGAAATCTTTGTGGTGTTGGACCGCGAGGATCGTGCAGGCCTTTGTTCGTGTCTCAGGGAATTTTAACTTTAACTTGTATTTTTATATTAGAGACAGTATGTTTTATGCACAAAAATACTCCCTTGACGTTCGCCCCTTAGCAGTAGTTCCTACTCGAAGCTCTTACACTATAAGGCTTCCAATTCCTACGTCATCGTTGACCAAACACTCTATTTTGTATAGTGGCAAAAAATCTTCTATCTAGTGTACTTAAACTCACACGTTATCGGCAAACCGTGACTCTTATTGTTTTATATTGTAGGGCATATTTTCAAGAGATTATTTCTGATAGAAACCCGAGTAAACCTAAACCAATAACGGATATGGGGCTCGTGGTTACTCACCACGGTTTGGGGTTCGAGCTTAAATACCATAAACAATCTACGGCACGCCAACTTTCACGAAATCCATGGTGGAGAAACTGATCGGGCTCTGATTTGCTCGTTACCTTGCACCAACTTTGAGTTATTCTTTATTGATTTCTTCAACTGAGCACCTCAAAATTGACATTTACTTGCTCCATGAGGTGCCATCTTTTTGTTGTCAGCTTTATTGGTATTCGTCTAACCCCCATTCTAACTTACCTACTTGGTTGGATCGTGTAGGGAACGGTTCACCGATTTGTATATTTGTTACATCAGAATATGAGTCCCAATTCTTAAAACAAAAAAAAATAATTCGCGAGAGAAAGTTACATCAAAACATTCTATTTTTTTAGGGATAAGTCCTATCTTTAGGACATCTTAGTTCCCTTAAGCCTCAGCAATAATATACACAATGAGGAGATGGAAATTCTCTATAAAAAGCCTCAAAGAACTTTGCAGGTAACTTCCTTCGCGTAATGTAGTCATAAAACAAGAACTATCTGCAAAATATTTCCCAATAAATCACGTTTGTTCGGCCTGTATATCAGTAGAAAGTCCATATACCCTACCAGGTATAATGTGCAAGTAATGTTTCAATTTTTTTTTTCAATTTACATGAGTTGTTAGAATACAGTAGTTGTTTTGCAGTTGCAATATGTTTTGAATGTATTTTTTATTCTGTATTATCTGAAAAAACTAATAATAATATATAGGTTAGAGAAAACAAATTGAGTTGTCAACCATCTAGGAAGTAACGTAAGATAAAAAGAAAACGTTCTCAAAGTATGCCGTTGAATCAATCACGCATGTCTTGAATTATTACTCTTGAAAAGTAACATAGGTAAAAGATATAGGTGAATGAAAAATAAAACTGTCAAGTTCTGAAGTTTTTATTTTTAAGAAAATTACATTATTGTCGTTGTCATTGCATAATACAGAATTAAAAAAAAACTTTTACAACAAAGAACCTAAAAATTATAAATTTAAACTAGATAAGGGACGTGTCCACCTTCTACTTCCAAACATGTTCTCATTCTTCTTTTTACAGAATCGAAAACATTGGTGAGCACTTGGGGGAGTTGTTAATCTGCTGAAATTTATTTGTAGTTCTAGCCCGTAGGTCGTCTAAATTTTCACAAGGGGTTTTGAAAACCGAGTTTTTAATGCGTGACCATAAAAAAAAGTCGCCCGGCATGAGATCGCAGGACCGTTGTGGCCACCTAACTGGCATATTACGGCTAATGATTCAGTCTTCGAAAAATCCTTCCAAAAAATTTAAATTATCAAGAGTTACTGAATTGGTGCGCCGTCCTGCTGGAAGTAGCCGTGTCGCATCTCTTCATCGTCTAATGTGTTAACATAATTTTCTAAAATTTCATTACGGTATCGAGCCGAATTGAGAGTCCCTTAAAAAATCGGTCCAATTAACTTTTCGATATGACCGCCCACACGCCAACTTTCTGTGAATGTACAGGCTTCTCTATAAAGAAACGTGGATTTTCAGAACTCAACATTTTCATTTGTTGAGAATTTACATAACCAGAGAGGTAAAACCAAGCCTCGTCAGTAAAAAAGGTTTTTTCAAATACGTTTTCATTATTATGCAAATTACCCATAGACCATTCTGAAAATTGCATTCGCCGCGGCTTGTCGTTTGGTAACGATTCTAGGACTGAGCTTAGACAATAAGCGTCCATATGCAGGTCACATTTCAGGATTGTATTGCAGGTTCCGTAGGATACATCTACTTGCTGGCGTAAACGCCGAATAGGGGTTTGTGGGTGTTCATTAACAATTTGCCTCAATTCTTCTACTTCTTGTGCAGTGCTAATTTTGGGTCTCCCATTGCCTTCCTTTGTATTCATACTTCCTGTATCTCTAAACAAAGCCACAGATCTAGTCAAAACTTGGCGAAACATGGAAATTCTGTTTGAAAATCCTGAATGTAGTGATGCAACGAATAAAAAACCGCACGGTTTAAAACCGCACGTTTTTTTTTTTTTTTAAAACGTGTTTTTTATTAAAAAAAAAACAGAGCCCTCCGGTTTTTTTTTTAAAATCACGTTTTTTTTGTTATAACTACAAATCTAAGATACAGCGCCGATAAAAACGAAAATACAGAATACAGTAGTTTATTTAAAATCAAATACATAAAAATTTAACAAAAGTACATGTTTACAAGCCAACCACATCACTATGTCTAACTAGCTGCTTGCCTGGCCCTAATCGAATTGGAACGATTTACCGATATTGCGCAGTTTACATTTTACGGAATTTTAACGCGACTTTAAACTGGCTAGTCTCTACAAGTTAGCTAAGTGCTGACGCTGTTGACAGACATAGCGTCATCGTCATCGCTGTCATTTGAATCATTGTCCACGTCAGTGCCTAGGTCACTTTCGGAAAGGATGGATGATCCAGACTCACTGAGTGCGATTTCAACTTCCTGTCCACAGTGATACTGGCGTCAGAGCTTGGCCCAGCAGTGGGTTCAGAGTCACAGCTGGATTTGGGTTTTTCTTTTGCGTTACATTCCGCCATTAATTTCAAATTATTCGCGACCTAGACAATTTTTGACGCTCGGTTGTTGGTCAGCCGGTTCCTATATTATTTGGAGTGAATCCTCGAGTATGAAGAAAAAGATCTTTCACATGCAGCCGATGTTGCTGGCAACTCTAGAAATCGGATCGCCAACCTGGATAGCTCAGAGTTAGAACAAAGTCCGCTCCACCAAGCTCTTGGACTGATAGCTTCGATAGTCTCGCTATTCCAGAGGAATGATTTCTTAAATGGACCTTCTTTTAAAAAAAATTTTAAGTGTAAGTTTTTTTATGCTTTGGATTTGGTAAAAACAACTACATTCAGTTTCACATTTTAATAAATGCTTTTCTGTTCAAGAAAGAGGAATTTAGTATTCCCATAAAGGTGTTTCCGAGGTCTTTGCTGATTTGGTTTCGAAAATCAATTTAGAACAATTAAAAACAAAAAAAAAACGGTTTTTTATTGTTTTTTTCCCGGTTTTAATCCGATTTAAAAAAACGCGTTTTTTTACATCACTACCTGAATGGCGCCCCGTGTTGACTAAACCCACTGGCCATCAACCCTTTTACCATTTCTAAATTAACTTTCGACCCTAAAAGCTTTTTGTTCTGCCGTGATTACCATATTTAATTTTCTTAAAAATAAAAACTTCAGAACTTAACAGTTCTGTTTTTCATTTACCTATACCTTTTACCTAGGTTACCTTTCAATAGTAATAATTCAAGACATGCGTGATTGATTCCACGGCATACTTTGAGGACGTTTTTTTGACCTTATGTTATGTATGTACTATCCAAAGTGCTCTTGAAGTTGAGGATAATAGCATGAGCGATAGGCAAAATATAATTTTTGTTAAATGCAAAATATTTTTGCTATTTCGCGCAGTTTGTGACAGATTGGCGAAAAAGGGAAACCACATCTTTAGTCGTTTTGGGGGTGTTAAAAAAAATATAACATATAGCTCAATAAACAAAGGTATTAAAAAGAAATTTTGAGTAGATTGCTGCTGTTTGAAAAAAGGTAGATTTCGTCGTTTGGAAAGGCAGCCCAGTACTACTTTGTGCCGAGCCCTTCAAAAGGATGGAAAAACATGTTACAATTGGTTTTTAACCGATAACTTTAAAACGAAAAGTAACTGGGAAATTTTTTTAAAGAAAAATTGTCGAAAAATTAAATCAGACCACTCTTGCCGCTCCTTTAATAAATCAGACATGAAATGAGACATGACTCCCTAAATATGCACATTCGTTCAATTTTTAATGTTGCCAGTTATACACTCGAACTCAGTATTATTGACTTGTAGCTAAGAAAGCATCTCGTTTAGTGCTGGGTCCAACAGATGTTGCCATACAGATGTTTAAGTCTCATTCATCAAATAAGAAGAAAGTTCTGTTGTTATAGATTCATGCACAAAAATAATATACTCATTGAAAATATATCATGTTAAGTGTAATACATTTCAAGACCTACAAAAAGTAATTTTTAGATTTGTACTTAGATTATATACTTATTTATGATTATGAATTACGTTTAAATTTTGATGAGATATTTAACTACTCCAGAATCGTACCAATTGACGTTACATTACAATAAAACAGCATTTAATTTATCTGTATACAAAAGAAAATAGAAGTAAAGAAATGTTTTTATACTCAAAATATACATTAACTAAAGTTTGTTCAAATAGTGTATTTTATAAGTCAGTAAATAGTTACTAGTGTACATAGGAAAACTATTGGCACAAAAGTTTTTGTTGTTTTGTTCACCATATACTTTTTTATTTAGAATGTAATGTCAGTACTTTAATAATTTAGCTTTTAAAAATTCCGTTTTAGGTGCACGAGGTCTAAGACTAGGACCAATAACAAAAATTTAAAGGAAGATATTTAAAACTTCTGAATTACATCCATTTTTACCCATTTTTTATTATTGCCTGTTATCAAAATACCTTTCAAAACGTTTAGGACAAAGCAAAGGAATTTTTTAAATATGAATATTGGGCCTGTGATTGGCGACTCTGTTACAACACTGTCAGAAGCACTTACTTTAGAAATTGGACCCTTTGAAGCAGTACACAGGTGGAAACCACTTCCGGAGTGTGACGAATTTGTAGGAGCCAGGTAAATATTTTTGTTTTTAAGTAAGGTTTTGTATTTCCTGGATTCTTAAACCTAAGAGAACAACCTCTCAGAACATTGATAGACTCAAAATTAAGTTTATTACTTATAAAAATGAATCGCCTAGAACTCACCTTAACGAAATCTCGTAGATCCACTAATTGTTGACACACGAGGTGACATTTTTAAAATTCATAAACCCACTGTTATGCCGGCAGTACATCCTCGCCAATGAGACACGATACCAGGCGAGCGCGAGAGTGTACTTGGTGTTCTCGCCTCGCCCTCGGAGCGCTAGGTCTAGAAGCGGTCTCCCAGAACAAGTCAAAGGAAGCGAGAGCCTAAATAGGGGGTCTCGCGAGAGTGTACACGGTACTCTCGGGCAGTGGCGGCTGGTGAAATTTCAAAGTTGTATATCTCTGTTCCTACTTACAGGACCCGTACCAAATTTAGGGGTTTTAATAGTGAGCCCACTGGAAATGTTTTGGTAAAGAAAAAAAAACATTTTGTAATTTGCGAAAAAAAGTTAAATTTTTGGTGTGCCCCTCCTAAGAAAAAAATGAACGCGTCTAGATATTTCACTTATTATTTTTTCTAAAAAAATTTTACATCTTTTTGTCGACATTTTTTAAATTTTGAGAGAAGAAGATGCATTAGTAGAAAGTTATAGTCATTTGAATTTTCTTAAGCCTAAAATATAATTTAAGAAAAAATTCAAATGACTATAACTTTCTACTAACACATTCTTTTCTCTCAAAATTTAAAAACTGTCGACAAAATAATGTAGAATTTGTTTGGAAAAAATAATAAATAAAATACCTAGACTTGTTCATTTTTTTCTTAGGAGGGGCACACTAAAAATTTAACTTTATATATATATATATATATATATATATATATATATATATATATATATATATATATATATATACAGGGTGACGCGGATCTAAATGTACATACGATACCATAAGATAGAGACCACCTTGGGGGTTCTAAATCACCCACATTTAGTAGTCCAATCTCTAACCTTTACCGAGATACAGGTTGTTTTGCCTAAAATTTATTTTTGTAATATTTCTGTAAGCACTTGAAATAAAAAATTCATAATGGGTAAGAATATTTTGTACAATTTGTGGGTTTAAAATGCCATATGCAAAAGTTCTAAAATCCAGGTCCGTACTTAAAATAAAATTAGATTTTAATTTTTTTAAAATTCAACACCCTGTATATCGGATTTTTGAAACTTGTAATTTCTACTCCAAACAAGCATAAACATATGATTCTATTGACATGGTTTTCAAAGTTGCCGCACTTACCACGAAGTCATAAAAAATAGGCGTTTTTAAGAAATCAATGAGAAAGTGCATTTCAAATAAACAAAATCTGCTAATTACAAAATGTTTTTTTTCTTTACCAAAACATTCCCAGTGGACTCACTATTAAAACCCCTAAACTTGGTACGGGTCCTGTAAGTAGGAACAGAGATATAAAACTTTGAAATTTCACCAGCCGCCACTGCTCTCGGGAGACCTCGGCATTCCCAGTACACGGTCGTCTTTTGAACTGTCTGGATTGGCGTAGTTATTTTCGGTAATTTAAATTCGTTGGTTATTTTTAATGGAGTGGACGAACGATTTTACCCTCCAATTTTTGGAATTTTATCAGGGGGAACCCTGTTTGGGGGATGCCTCTCACCAAAATCATAAAAGAAAGGAAAAACTAGCAGATGCACCACCTTCTTTTTTTCCAAGGCTTCTGGATTTTCGAAGTCGAAACAACATGCAAATATTTATAGTAACAATAAGCAGCATATGCCGCAGTCGCACAAATTACCACGTTCTTCGTCACTACTCGGACTGCTCGAAAATGTCTCGCACGAGTCTACACGGATAGACAAGAGAGCCGATCCGAGATTTATTCGCGAGAGTATACACGGCGCTGTCGCGGCTCGCGTTTCGGGGCGTCTCGCCTCGGAATGTCTCGCGCTCGGGTCGCCTCGGCGAGCGTGTACTGTCGGCATTAGAATTTCAAAGGCCTCCCCCCTTGAAAGTCTAATAGTGGGTATATGAATTTTGAAAATGTCCTCTTAAGCAAGGACATTCAAGGTTACTTTCTTAGCTCTGCCAAAGTTTGTGGTGGGACTGCTGAGTTTTCTGCCCATTATGTCTCATAGGTGTTTTATTGCGAAAAGGCCAGGAATATTGACATTAAAGTGTTCTAGCTGAGTAATACACCATTTTCTCGCTTGTTTTCATTTGCGACCATCGAGTAACAGTGGGTTATATAGGGACAGGACTGGGCACGTGAAAAGTCAAGAGGTCCGCCTATCACCGTTTTGTTTTTCAGCTTCTTAGGGATATTTTGGGCGGGAGACCTAAATTTCTTATTTTCCGTTATGGAATAAGGAAAATCCACAACATATAGTAGTATGAAGATTTGACAGTCAATGCCTAAGGCACGCTTTTGTACCAACCACCATCTCCTGTGGTTGATTTTAACCCTCCCAAAGACGGTTTTTACGGAGTTACACCTCCTGAACCAGGAGGAAGCAAACAACGGTTATAATTTCATAATTCTACTAACCTGGTGCTGGTCTGGGATGAAATACCTTTGGTACTGTATTTGGTTTTACAAGAATTTTTACAAACTAACCTTCAAGCAGTTGCATTTTTTCAGTATCTTTTGATTGTTCCCGTTCAGAGAATGATTTATCTACTATTTTTGAAATATTTTTAACTGAATACTAGCGTGCTGTTGAAGACCGAGAGGTCGCGGGTACGAATCCCGTTTCGACCATGGATATTTTGTTATTGTTAGTTATTGGAAGGTGGTAGAGGAATTCTTCCTCGTCCGAGGTGGTACCACCCCACACATCCTCTTAAAGGGCTGGTGAAATCTCTACAGATGTTTCCAGCCCTGGATGTGTGAGTCGATTCCCCAGTACACCCACGGTACATAGTACTTAGACTTCGGTCTTCGTGGGCTGTCAGAAGATAAAAAAGTAATGGAATTAATTCAAGAAAAAGTTTTAATTCAAATTCAAAATAGACGTGAATCATAATTAAATATCGTAAACGAGTCCAATAAATAAAACATTTCGACCATGGATATTTTGTTATTGTTAGTTATTGCAAGGTGGTAGAGGAATTCTTCCTCGTCCGAGGTGGTACCACCCCACACATCCTCTTAACGGGCTGATGAAATCCCTACGGATGTTTCCAGGTACACCCATGGTACATAGTACTTGACTTAGGTCTTCGTGGGTGGTCAGAAAATATTTTTTTTTACTAATACTTAGGCATGCTTTGTAGAATCATTAATCCCAAAATCAACGATATTTTTGACACCGCGTAAAAACGTTTATTAGGAAACGTTTTTCGTGTTTTTATTTCCGCACGTCCTCTTATACATACAGTTTCAAAATGTATTAACGAACCATAGTAAGAACGTCTATCTTCAGCTGGATACGGTTTTTACGCCGATGACATGAATTCCCACACGCTGTCGGTCCCACGTGTGTTTTTGTTGCTATTTTGAAATTGATAGCGCATATTTGTGTCACAATTAATTATCTTTTCTGTCGTTACGGTTTGTGGGTCAGATTGTTGCACAAATAAAATAGCAAGACGTTTTCAATGTTAAGTAACTGGTTCCAAAATAATCGATATTTTAACACTTTCAATCAATCAATCAAAAAATACTTTATTGTCATAAGAAGAGTAATTCCTGTTGACAAAGTCCTATCTTGTCTACTAATAATAACAATTTTTTCACTTAAAATTAAACCGGTGAAATGAAATGGTATACAATGAAAAAACACAAAAGACAACAGATAATGAAAGACTATGCAACATTTTCAAAACTAAGTTAAACATGTAACAACCCAAAATACACCAACAATTGTCCAAAATAAAACATTTTATGGACGTAACAGGACATAGGACATTATTTATAAATATTAACACACACAGGCAGAGGGGAAAACCAATCAAGCCTAGTTAGAGTAGTAAATATAAATCATAGTTTGTATCAAATAGCTCAGGATTTTATCCCTCCTTGTCTACCACAAACAACGGTCAAATACAATTATAAAACAAAAAAAGGTAAAATGAGGACTCACACTACAGGTCGATCAGCAAGGTCACTGCTGATCGGTCACTGGGATCGCCAAAGAAACTCCTCCAGTGTGTAATATGCCTTGCCGACCAAAAACCCCTTCATACCCCTCCTAAACTTCTTCTCACATTGCTTTTTTTAGTCGAAGAGGAAGATGATGGAACCTCCTCTTGGCTCCATAAATTATAGATTTTTTTATTTGCTCCGAGTGAGGAATAGGCAAGCCAAGAATATATGACTGACGCGTATTGTGTTGCGAAGTTGCGAGAATTTCGCCCTTATGCTTCCTGTATACAATACAAACATATTCTAAAATAAATATGCAGCAGAGTGTCAAAATTTTATACCTTAAGAAAAGAGACCTACAAGAATCACGAAATCTGGCCCTACACATATATCTCACCGCCCTTTTTTATATATACAGTAGAAACACTGAGTGACAACAAATAATGAGAACATGAACCCCAAAAACAACTGCCATAACGGAGATGGGGCTATAAGAGTTTTTTGTTATGCAAAAATCTAAATTATTCGAAATAACCCTGAGCGCATAACAGTCAGACGAAATTCTGCTCCAGAGATTACTGACATGGTTTTGAAATTTAAGTGAGCTGTCGATTGACATACCCAAAAACTTACACACATTAGACGATGCACTTCTTTCGTTTTCCAAAGAGATACTGCCTATTTCACATTTAAAGCTTCAAACATTAGATTTGGAAACATTGAAAGATAGCATATGTGCATCACACCACTTTTTTTATCTTATCCAAGTCAGAACCGATATCAATTCTAAGAGCACCAGTGTCTGCACCGTGCCAGAGAATGGTGGTGTCTTTTGCAGGCAGTAAACTCCCCCTCGATGGGCAGATGAGGCAGGTCATTTACATAGATTAAAAAAAGAAGAGGACAGAGAACGGACCCCTGGGGAACCCCGCATGTTCACTAATTTCAAGCTCAGGTTTGTGAGTGTAAATAAATGAGTCCAAGGGTCCAGAATAAATTTCTTGTACCTAATAATATGATCATGAAAACGAAAGCCTGTTCCGAACTCACAATTTTCAGCCAGGCCGCCTAGCGCTGTTATATACTGTCATTAATTTTTTTTATCTAAGATATCCCACGTAGACTTCAAGCCTAAGTACTGACGTACCGTGGGCGTCTGAAGAGAAGGGAAATGTAGTCTATTGACACGGGATTTGAAGGATAGGAGGTTGGGACTGGAAGGGAAAACATCTGCAGGCAATTTGTTATGAATGAGCGAGAGAAGTGGTCTGTTCTAGGCTTTTGTAGCTGGACAGTAAAGGGATGCATACGGAACGCGCCTCTTGTTGTTCTGTTAGGAACAGTCAAGGGGGGATAATACCGGCTAGTTCTTCAGAGCAAAATCCGTGGAAGTAGCGGTAGAAAAGAGATAAATCCCCAACAGCGCGGCGATGAGCGAGAGAAGGGAGTTTTCTCGTGAGGGCTGGGTCATTAATTCATCGTCTCTAGAAACCTGAGAGAATTTCATTTTTTACCTTGAGTTCTCGCATGAGTAAACTGGATGTGATTTATGTAATCATGAAGTGTCCTCTATTTGCCATGTGTTCAACTTTTGTTGTCAAATAAATGTATTATTGAGTCAAATACCCATAATAATTTTGTTGTTAAAAACTCTTTAATCCGTATAAAACTACTAAAATTTTAACCAACAAGGTTTAAGAACTCATCCAGTATCATAGAAATACGAGTAAGTGACTTAATAATTGGCACGTAGACCTATCTTGAACTTTACCGCAAAGAATATTATGTAGAAGTAGTTAATGCTTTTATTAAATAAACAATTGTACACTAATTCAGAGTATTCAACTTTTAGACGAAGTAAACATACGATGGTTGCATACAATGATGCTATTTATGTATTTGGAGGTGATAATGGAAAAAGCATGTTAAATGATTTACTTCGGTTTGATGTTAAAGAAAAAAGTTGGGGACGTGCATTTGCAACCGGAACACCACCAGCGCCCAGGTGGGTAATAAAAGCATTTCAAATAGATTATTTCCGATAGAAAAATATAAACTATTTCTGGCTCTGGTTAGTCTTAGAGAATGGAAATGTTGCTGCCTTAATATACGAATATCTCGCATACGATACTATATACATTTTGAAAAGAAAAGTAAGTACCTATTCGTTTTAAAAGAGCTGACTAAGTCATCTTCAGATTTTCTTTAAAAATTCGCTTCATTTAATATATTGGTTTTATATGCTTAGAATGCTTGATATGATGGTTATTCTTTAATATCTAAAAACCACTTGTAAATAACCATTTTACAACCGATTGCTTTTTAAACATTATCGATCGTTTCTGTTGAGGTTAGTGCACATTTTACTCTTACGCTGATGTAGAATGACCATTTTATTTTTATACTAACGTTCAGTTGCACAAACAATTTACTCAAGCATTAAACGAATTGGACACTTGTAATGTGATAGCACTCATGTTAATGTTATTGCCAAAGATGGCTCTAAACGTCGATTAAATTTATTACTTGATTAAAAGTTTTGAGCAACAGGCTTTTAATATGACAGACACAAAATAAGAAAGGTTATACTTCTACACAAAACTCTAGTACAGTAATATATAAATCGTTTTTAGATACCATCACTCTGCAGTGGTTTATAACGATTCCATGTTCGTTTTTGGTGGATACACAGGAGATATTCACTCAAATTCAAATCTTACAAATAAAAATGACCTTTTCGAATATAAATTTAAGACAGCTCAATGGGTAGAATGGAAATTTACGGGGAAAATGCCTGTGCCCCGATCGGCTCATGGAGCTGCTGTTTACAATGACAAACTTTGGATATTTGCAGGTTATGATGGAAATGCTAGGTTAAATGATATGTGGACTGTTCCTTTGGGTTTCGTAAGTTTTTTGATTACAAAATATATTAATCATACTTGCCATATTATTGCAAGCTGTAAAATTCTTAAAGTGCTTAAAAGTGCTAGCACAAAATATTTAATTTTTGTGGTAATAACAGAAAAAAGTAGAATAAAGATCACCTCGAGAACCATTGAAAGTTGGAGTATCATAAGGAAGTTAAGGCATATGCCTTAAAGAAAGAAAAATACGTCATTGTCAACATCTTTTCATCCAATGAACGAAAAACCAATTTAAAATGTACTAAATTCTGAAAATGAATAAGTATCATCATAGACTAAATAATACATAGACGAACACTGGCGTGTAATAAAAATGGACCAAAAAGCGGGTCTCCCTTGAGACATTTTGGGGGTTTACTGGTTTATGGCTTAGGAATTTGTTTGTCCACCATTATATATATATATATATATATATATATATATATATATATATATATATATATATATATATATATATATATATATATATATATATATATACAGGGTGTCTAAAATAGGTGATACCACTATTGCTATCTCCAAAATGGTAAAAGATACGAGGTCGGTTAAATTAGAGAAAATGTGCCATTTCTAGTCCCTATTCATATTCCGTTTACGGAGTTGCCAAATTCTCTATAGTTTCTTATCTACAGGGGATTTTTTAAAAATAGTCAAAAATTTAATTCTTAAATATCTCGAAAACTATTATAGTTAGAAAAAAGTTGTTTGTACAAAAATCACACGATTTTTTATCTTCTCTAAAGTGACGTTATTATTTTGTTTATACCATTTGTTTTTACTGAGTTACTGATACTAACTTGTTTTTTTCAAATACGGACCTGGATTTCTTGCAGCATTTTTTGAAAGAATACTTCATACCCTTTACAACTATGTATCACTTGATTATGGTTTTCGACGTTTTGATCAGGAATAACATCATCAGGATTTTCTATCGATACGTACCTGGAATTTTCCATGTTAAGGCACAATTTCACAACCTATCGCTGTGGTTTAAATTATTCAACTGATTAATTTTAAACTACATATGTTCATGATTACTAACCAGAACCCTTTGGTCATTAAAGTTTGTCAAACTGCACTTAAGCCAATGAGTTATTGAAAGCAAAGGTTTAGCAGACTCAGATCAGATATAATTAGCGGCCTTTATTAATAGCACCTAACTAGTTAAGTTTACTACATACTGTAAAAGGCACCCTTGATGATACGTCTTCATTATTTACGTTTTTAATATTTTCGTATCCAAAAATCACCTTTCAGTTCAAAAGATAAAGAATAAATAATCCTATTTTACTTAAGGGTTTCATTTCTGCTGCAACTCATTCTGCTGGTACAGTTGAATTACTATTTATTGGCTTTGAAAACAAACCATATTATCTCAAATTAAAGACCTTTAACTATATTCTAACATAAAACCATTGCCATTTTTACTGGGTTCGGATTATAAGGAATTCGAATCTAAAATCCGTTTTCTGCTTTATTTTTTGCCGGTTCGGTGAATTATAACATATGGACAGGCGGACGAACAGGTTGATGGACGCGATTGGACTGACCACACGAAGCCAATCACGCCTCTAAGAATTAATTAATAGGATTTGTTATAATTAAAAATAGGCTTATGCTTTTTTCAGGCGTTGGACCAATTTTACAAACTTGAGGGTCCTGGTTAGTAATCATGATTATAAAATTAAAATTTACCAGTTAAAACAATTTAATCCATAGTTGCTGATTCTGACCTAATTGTCTCCATAATAGGTCGTGAAATGGCGCATTAACTTGAAAAATGTCAGGTCCGTACTGGTAGAATATCCTGATGATGATACTATTCTTCACCAAAACGTCGAAAAACATAATCAAGTGATACACAGTTGTCAAGGGTATGAAGTATTCATTCAAAAAATGCAGCAAAAAATCCAGGTCCGTATTTGAAAAAAACAAGTTAGTATCAGTAACTCAGTAAAAACAAATGGTATAAACAAAACAATAACGTTACTTTAGAGAAGGTAAAAAATCGTGTGATTTTTGTAAAAACAACTTTTTTCTAATTATAATAGTTTTCGAGATATTTAAGAATTAAATTTTTGACTATTTTTAAAAATTCCCTGTAGATAAAAAACTATAGAGAATTTGGCAACTCCGTAAACGGAGTATGAATAGGGACTAGAAATGGCACATTTTCTCTAATTTAACCGACCTCGTATCTTTTACCGTTTCGGAGTGGTATCACCTATTTTAGACACCCTGTATATATATATATATATATATATATATATATAATATATATATATATATATATATATATATATATATATATATATATATGAACTATATGGATATATAGTGGTGAACAAACAAATTCCTAAACCCTAAACAAGTAAACCCACCCAAATGTTTCAAGGGGGACCCGCTTTCGGTCCCATTTCGGTCTATTCGAGAATTTGTCTATATTCTTTATAGTCTCTGGTATCATCAAGATGCAAAATATAGTGAATTTTTAAATAAATTTATAATTTCGACTTGGAATAGGCATCGAGCTGGAAGTTCAAAAGAACAAATAATTGCAATGTAAGTGTTTTACTTGTACAAAATTTAACAAGTCTTAAATATTCAATTTGGTGTTCATCATGTGAAAAATAGAGTTGTTTAAAATGTGCTTGCTGCCAACTAAAGAATTTTTTGACTTAAAGAAGAAAAAATCAGATGAACTTCTGTAAACTCTTTGGAAGAAACTTATGAGCAAAAATGAGTTAAATCAATTAAGAAAAGAAAATACTTTCGTGAAGAAAATGCTGAAACTAAATAAAATTGAAGATTTGCAACAAATAATGGAATTAATTCAAGAAAAAGTTTTAATTTAAATTCAAAATAGACGTGAATCATAATTAAATATCGTAAACGAGTTCAATAAATAAAACATATCCTAAAAAAGACTCCGTTGCTTATAATCAAACAAAAGAATCAAAATAGTAAACAAACACGATAAGTTCAAATGGAGGTAAATCCAGTAACTGACTGTTACTGCGTCAATT
This sequence comes from Philopedon plagiatum, assembly GCA_963971165.1. Lineage (NCBI taxonomy): Eukaryota > Metazoa > Arthropoda > Insecta > Coleoptera > Curculionidae > Philopedon > Philopedon plagiatum. The sequence goes on along the minus strand of OZ020192.1, from coordinate 82,403,774 downwards.
TTTGGTGCTAGGAATATACAAAATTATGGCATTTTAACAAAGGGTACAACAAAAAAGTATCTTAAAAAGGTACAGAGATATCTAAATAAAAATGAACAGGCCTTCTAATTTTTTCATTTTTAAAGACGGGAAAAAATCTTAGATATGAAAGTTTTGGGGATTTTTATGGATCATTATCTTAGCAGCAAAACAATTAAGCCTCTAATAAAAAAAAATATAGTGTAAAAAAATCGATTTTCTCGCTTATTTTAAATTTGATGATATGATTTTTATCATATTTTTGGATTCTAGGAGAAGTTCTAGACATATTTTGTATAACATACCCTATGCGGTTTTTCAATCGGTTTTTAAATATTTCAAATTAAAAATTATTTCGCATAAATATACTTTAAACGTAACTATCTAGGTTGCGAACGAAATACCTGCTCCCTTTTTAAATTTTCTTCATAGGTAAGTCAACAGTAATGTGAAGGTTGACAATAATACTTTTACCGTGAATACTTAATACCGTGAATTTATAATTTTATTTTTATGCAAAATGAGTTATTCTATTAAGCTACAATTGTAGATTTTTATTAGTTATTAATATTTGAAAGCAATAACCAGTGATTATAAGCCATAATAAATGAATTATAACAAACAGATAAATGTTAACATTGGCGAATAAATATCCAAAGAATTTTCAATATGCCCGCCATTTAATTCTTCGCACTTTACATTACATTCTTCTCTGCCTCTAAAGTGTGTTTATAATACTTTCAGCATCATTTTCGTTCAGATTTCTTACGTCATTTCTCACCTTTTAAATTTCTTCAATATTTTCATTATGATTGGTGTATACGGCACTTTTCAAATGACCCCAAAGAAGTGTGTCTAAAGGTGTGAGGTCTGGACTATTTGCAGGCCAATGTAACGTTCCACGTACCGATTCATTCGTTATACTGATGGTTTAAAAAATTGCGAACCTCAATTATATTATGGGGAGGCGCTGCGTCCTGTTGCCATATAATACGTCGACGTTCTTCAAGTGGCAATTCGTCGAGAATATCTTCGATTTCGTTTTCTAAAAAATTAAGATAGCGCTGGCCAGTTCGTGCTCCCTGAAAAAACAATGGTCCTATTTTGTAATATCCCACACCAAACATTGATTGAATTACGCCCCTGAAAAGCAATAGCTTCGACGGTAAAGGGATTTTCATCCGATTAAACATGAAGATTTCGTCTATTAAACATTCCCGCAGTTGAGAAAGTTGCTTCGTCTGTCCAAACGATAGTATGAAATAAATTAGGATCTTGCCGCATTCTTTCGTTAATATTTGTGACAAAAGTATGTCCCCTTTCTTTTTGATCGGTACTAAGCTTTTGAACTGGCATAATTTTATATGGTCTATACTTAAAATACTTTAACGTTCTTTGAACTGTTCCATAAGTCAACATTTTATCTTTTCTTCCATATCTGAGATACCACACACAATCGGGAATTGATTCTTTTTTGGATTCTCTTGTAATTTATAATAAAATCGCTAGGCCCCTTTTTCATTTATTTCTCTCTTCTTTTTCCATTGCCAAGAATTCCTCTTTTTTCTACTCTTCTATTTGTTTTTATTATGGTGTTTAATCATGGAGTTCTATGTCCCTCGTCAATATTTTTTTCATATTGTCTTTGAGCCGCTCTGACATTATTGTTATTTTTTAAATATAATTTTAACATTCTATATCTCTCATTATTAGAATACCTCATTGCGCATAAAAATAAAATTATATTCAATTCACGGTGACTGAAGCATTATTGTCAATCTTGACATTAACTTTGACTTACCTACGAAGAAAATTAAAAAAGTAGCAGGTATTTCGTTCGTAACCTGGATAGTTACGTTTAAAGTATATTTACGCGAAATAATTTTTTATTTGAAATATTTCAAAAACGATTGAAAAACCGCATATTATACAAAATATGTCTAGAACTTCTTCTAGAATCCAAAAATATGAGACAAAAATCATACCATCTAATTTAAAATAAGCGAGAAAAACGATGTTTTATACTATTTTTTTTTTATTTGATGCTCAATTATTTTGCTGATAAGATATATGAATGATCCATAAAACTTTCATATTTAACATTTTTTCCCATCTTTAAAATAAAAAAGTTATAAGGCCTGTTCATTTTTATTTGGATATCCCTGCACAATTATCACAAGGAAAACAAAATGATATAGTACAGACACCACAGTTAAGACATCCCCGATTGGTGTTAACTAGATCAAGAAGAGAATTTACCGTAGAAGAGTTTCTGGAGGAATTAAATGCACTACAACATCTAAACGAAAACGACATTATTAAAATTAAATATACAAGAAAATTCGAATTTTCTTAAAAATATATTATATTTATGGAAACATACTGAGAATTTTTTTAATAGAGAAATATTTTTGGGATGGAGTAAGGTCAAAAGAAGACTTAAATATTATGGTTTGCTATAAATGTGAATATGGTCATAGAGCCAACACTGTAAAAAAGCAAATTTGCTAGTTTTGTTCTGTCAGTCTATTGCCAAGCTGCCAGTCTGTTGATTGGGTACAAATAAATAAATGCTAATAGTATTTTTTTAATCTGAAGATGTAATTTTTGTGACAATATCACATAGATGTAGGTAAAATAAGTAATTACTGACAATGAAAATAACCTTCTGATTGTTTTGTTTTTGTTTGCTTGTGATAGAAATACCTAAAGGTTACTTCATCTTTTAGACGGAGCGAATATGGGAAGAAATAGATCAAAAAGGAGAATGTCCTCCAACTTGTTGCAACTTCCCAGTAGCCGTAGCGAGAGAATATATGTTTGTTTTCAGTGGACAAAGTGGAGCTAAAATGACTAACTCATTGTTTCAGTTTAGTTTTAGAGATAAGACGTATGTATTAATAAATATTTGTTAATCTATTTTACCGATGTATACAGAATTCTGTTTTTTTAAATCTGTGAGTTCTTAAACATTTGGTGAAGCGATTTCTCACATAAAAAAGCGAAAATATGTTGTACCATCTTCAGAAAATTCGTCGTTTTTAATTTACAAGGTGTTAAAACATTTAAATATTTCGATATAGCTACCGATGCTGTTGGCGTAATAAATTAGAAGAAGCATAATATAATGCTTTAATCAGGAAATATCTATATTGATTAGGGTGCTTCGTTTTAGACGACTATTTTTTTTTTTGGTCCATTGACGGAATAATGTTATAAACATATAAAAAAAAATTCTCACCAAAGATGAGCTCTTAATTTTAATTTTAAGTACTCGCTGAATGAATTTGAAAATTTCCCATTTAATTAACACGTAAATTTTATTTTTTTTTCAATTATCTATAGCTTTGCGACATTTCATGATATTTAATTGACAATAAGTGGAAATTACAGAGGAATCTTTCCTGCCGCCAATTTATGTTTTGTAACCGACCTCGCCAGTAAAAAATGTTGAAGCCAATTTGTTCTCGAATTTCATGTTTTTTTTTTATTATTTTTCTCGTAAACCACTAACTTTACAACAAAATTGCAGTTTTTTATAGGGAATTTAATTTCCTACAAAAAAGTTATGTAAGCCATAACCGTAGAGCTAGTAGTTTTCGAGATAAATCCAATTAAACATCTCAAAATTTGAAAAATCGCTGTTTTATCCAGGATTTTAGTACTTTTTAATGAAATCATTGCTGAAAAAATATATAATGTGTAAGAATGAAATATAAAAATATATATTACACATTGGTAAGTAATCACCAAAAATATTTCGTGTAATATGAAGCCGTTCCTTAATTTTTTGTAGGAAATTAAATTCCTTGTAAAAAACTCAAATACAATTTTGTTGTAAAGTTAGTGGTTTACGAGAAAAATAGAAACAAACATGAAATTCGAGAAAAAATTGGCTTCAAGATTTTTTACTGGCGAGATCGGTTACAAAACATAAATTGGCTACAGGCACTTTTAAAGAGGAAAGATTCCTCTGTGATTTCCACCTATTGCCAATTAAATATCATGAAATGTCGCAAAGATATAGATAGTTGAAAAAAAATTAAAATTTACGTGTTAATTAAATGGAAAATTTTCAAATTCATTCAGCGAGTACTTAAAATTAAAATTAAGAGCTCATCTTTGGTGAGAATTTTTTTTTATATGTTTATAACATTATTCCGTCAATGGACCAAAAAAAAAATAGTCGCCTAAAACGAAGCACCCTAATATTGATGTATAGTAATTATTTGAAAAAGCGACAGTTAATAATAAACAAAAATTTGCTGCAAAATGTATTTTCAATAATTAAATGTAAAATAGCTTAAAATGTTTTTTTTTTCGTTTTACTATTGAAACAATGGTTCAAAATAAACGGTGGCGATTTCCGTATGTCCGGTACTGGATACATACAAACATGTAATGAATAAAAGTCCTTGTATTATTGCAATTTATTGCCTCTATAAAACACAACATTTTGATTATAAAAAGTTTTATCTTAGTAAGTATTACCTTAAAAATTAAGTAAACAAGGTAATTTTTCTTGATGTGAGGAATTTCCATGTGGAATATTATACATGAATTATTACACCCTGTATATTTTTTTTGGGCATTTTAAAATAAAATGTGCATGTGTAAACCAGTCTTCACATAATCATGCAAGTATTAATACTTAGCCTAGCCTCGCATGCGAGGGGGCTATACCGAGTGGCGCATTCAAGTCAAAGCGCAACATAAACTAAATCCAGCAAGTACGAAGATTTACTTGACGTATGTAGACAAACCGCTTTGAGTTTTCAGGTCCAAGTTATTGATTTAAGTTTACAACTGTATTATATTATATTTTAAAAAATCTTGTAGATTCCCGTATAAAAACAAAAATGTTATAAATATCGATCACAATTATAAAACACGACAAAATAAAAACAAATTACTGTCCTTATTTAGAACAATTTAACCTATATTTTTAAAATATTAATCAAATACTGGAATAAAAAGATTTAATTCGTCTACATTATGATAATTCTGAATCCTACACATTCAAAAGTAAATGAAAAGAGTTAATCTCTTAAAATTGTCATCGAATATATCAATTTTTAAATTTTTAGTATTAACATTTTTTTATTGAATTTATTCCTATCTTTTATTCTTAACTTTTTTATTCAATTTTAATTTAGTTTATTAACATTTTTATCGCTATAAAGCCGAGCAGATCTTTATCGCTGAACTTCTGATGATTGTTTAGTAGATTTTCTTTTCTTTCTGTTATAATGGCAGATTAATAAATAAATAAATCAATTAAGGAAAGTATTGACATTTGAAAAAAAAAATCCAAATACGCAAATTTCCATCCATAAGGGAATTTATTGATTTACACCGAAATCACGCATGTCTATGGAAAATAAAATCGAATGAATATGCAATTATATTAATAGATCGGCTTGTAAAGAAGTGTATGAGGTACAAAATCCTGAGCAGAAGCAGCTTCTCTTAAACTTAACCCCTGACAAAACCAACTATAGTATTTTTAAATATACTGAAAATAATTCTTTCAAGTAATCTAAGTAGTGTAAGACTAGTTCCAGCTTTCGCATTTGGTCGCGCACTTGCCCATTCAAGCAAGTCTTGACATTTGCATGACTATGGTTGCATATCATAGGCAATTATATGTTTTTGGATTGGCGGTCTTTGATAAATGATTTACACTACAAATTTTCATGTAGTCAAGTTTTCTTTTATATTCGTTTAGTGTTTACTATGATTCTAATCCTTAGAAAATTAAAAAAAAGACAAACTTTAATTTATTAATATTTATCAAAAATTTGTTCTTCTGTGCCCTTTTCGTTATTGATAATATTTTATAGTTGGAGTAAAATTTCCACTGAGACTATATTAAGAGGTGCGCCATCACCACCTGCAAGAAGATATGGCCATACTATGGTGGCATATGATAGACAATTGTATGTTTTTGGCGGGGCAGCTGATGCAACTTTGTCCAATGATTTACATTGCTTTGATTTGGATTCGCAAACATGGAGTGTAAGAATATTAATTTTTAAAAATGCATGTTGCACGTTTCTTCTAATAGGCCGCAACTATTTTTATGTTTGTATTTTCTATTAAGATGACTTTAAAAAACTACGGATTTTTCTAAATTTTGCATTGCTTAAGAATATTACGTACTTACTTTTTTTTCAAAAATTGTGCATTTTAAAAAATTAAAAAGCTGTTAGGCTTGTAAAGCTTGTAAAAATATCATTGTCCTCGGTTTTTCTTCAATCTGTGTTACATGTTACACTTTACCGAGTACCTACAACACCCCCTGAAATACAAAGCCTCACTGCTTAATTTAAAATTAACGTGACGGCACACACTCTAGGCCAAGGTTAGGTCTCCATAAGAAATGTATTAAAAGGTGCGCCAGTCAATGAATATTGCACTATAATCTTGTTAAAATCATTAATTATTTGGTCAAATTTTTGTCTGCTTTCGAGATGTGAGGTTGCCAGATTTACATCTGAAAAAACAAAAACTCAGCAATAGAGTAAAATTTAAAAAAAAAATGTCTGAAAAAACTGTCAACCAAAGAAAAATATTATTTGTAATAAAAAATAAATCAAAACTAAAAACAAATGAGAAAAATTATTATGTTCAATCATTGTGTTCAATTTTGTCACAACCAATCGAGTATTTCCTGTTAAATCGGTGCGCTTGACACACTTGATCAGCACATCAACTTTACGCCAACTTTTAGATTGTATGTCGTGTCTATATTTTTTTATGTATAACATACAATGCTCATAGGAGATCAAAAAATCCTGTGATGAATTGCATACAGTTACTTATATATACTATTTTTTTATTTATAAGTTACTATGCTATCTGAGGAGACCAAAAAATATTTTCCAACCCTACCTGTTAACCGGCGGCCGACTCCTTTCACACTATCAGGTTTGGCCGGTCCGGTTTCAAACCTGAAGAGAACCGGATAAGTAATGGACCATGTGCTTAAATGTGGCCTTTCACACTATCAGGTTCAGGCTCGGCGACCGGCTGCAGCCGGATGGGTCGACTGGAGCATCAGGTTCCCTGACGCCGGATAAAGTGGTGGTGGGGCATTGCAGCCAACGCGCGCTTTCACACTTGTCCGGTTTTTGTCTTCAGGTTTAGTCTGCGGTTTTGGTTTAGTCTTTGCTTCAACTCTGACGATGAAGGTCATTTGCAATACAATGTCCAGCGAAATTGATATTTAATTGTTAATTTCGGCGGTGGAGGCCCGACCTATCTTTGGGATAAATCAAGTGAAGAGTATAAAGATAAAAATAAGACAAACATGGGATGGAAGGAGGTGTGTAGCGTCTTAAAAGAAGATTTTAATGATTCAAATGATAAAGACAAAACAACATATGGTAAGATTGTAATTTAGTTTTGTTGCAAATACAAAGGGTGGCACAAGCTCAAGTGCTCACAAGGTGGCAAATTTTTTTTCGTCACTTCTTAGTTCATCATAAAGACTTTTAAAGGCACCAGTCCCATCACGTGTTTGAAGTATCCTATTACGATTACGTCGCTTTTTACGCTTTCTGTACAAACACCGCAAAGCTATAACAACATTACGATCCATCACCGAAAACATCTAAACGCAGACTAAAGTTGTTTAATAAACATAAAACCTAATCTGTTGAAAACCTGATCGCGCCCGGATATTTTTATTTTACTTCAGGATTCCGTCAGGTTCAAAACCTGACCGGCGAACCTGATAGTGTGAAAAGACTCTAATAGCAAGTATGGATTAGCTTCCCTATTTTTAAACCTTCTGTACATATAAATTTAAAGAAAAATGTTTTTTAAGCTTTTTACTACATAATATTACCACCTTTAACTCAGAATTATTCTATTAATATATATTAAATACCCGGCCTAGATGTGATGACGTCACTCGACCGCACCGTAGCTTTGTATTACATTTAATGCTGATTGGATATTACTATTCAGACTCACAATATAGAAAATATTCTATATTAATATAATATTTTCTATATTGTGAGTCTGAATATAACAACATAGAATAAAAACATAGAATATATAAATATTCTATGTTTTTAATAAAGACGACATATAAATTGTAAAATAAAGGGTTCGGTCAGGAAGATATTCTGGATTTTATAGAAGCGAATAAGATACTTTCCTTCTATAACATTTTGTGTATAGATGGAACGTCTTTTGGCTCCACACGTAAAAAATGTAGACAAAGAAATGCTTTGCCCGAATTTCAAATTTGGGAGCTATACATTATACTTATTATTTTTTTCAATAATATATTAAGAAGAAGGGTTTTAGTATCCGTAATAATGTCAGTAAAAGAAAATTTTAGTGGCAAAGCGGACGAAAAAGACAGTGAGTTATGCTCTTGCAGTTTTGCATTAAAATACAGGGAGTCTAAAATCTAATGGAGAACCCCGGGCCGGTAGACAGAAGTTTTCACCCTTGTTGCGGATCATCAGAGTGACGTAACCATCAGGCAGCTTCCCCCATAGTCATAGCAAACTCTCATATTCAGTAGTTCTTTTTGACCAAAGATGGTACATAATACTCGCGAGCGCCATCTCTAATAATCCGCTGTAATGCAAGAACAGGTCTCGCTAGAGTAAAGCTGCTACTGTTATATAGGCAGCCAGTAAAATGTAAGCGGAAGCATGACACCCGGCACCGGAACCTATTTTTGAGCATCACTCCAGATCTCCACAGTTTTGTGGTACTCGCTATGGGTCGCACATACAATCCCACCGGGAGCCGTGGTATTCGGTCTGAAAAGTCAAATAATATGTAAGAAGAAGGGAGGTAAGAAGAAAATGTTAGTGGCAAAGCGTGTTCTGTACCGTCTTTGGTTAAAAAGAATACGCGAGATTGCTATGGTGGAAGCTGCCTGATGGTTACGTCAGTCTGATGATCCCCAACAAGGGTGAAAGCTTACTGTCTACCGACCCGGGGTTGTCCATTAGATCTTGGACTTTAATGAAAGATCATAACTCACTGTCTTTTTCGTCCGCTTTGCTACTAACATTTTCTTTTACTGATATTAATTAATGTTTTTAGATTATCTTACCTGATCCTGATTCTTACGCACCATCTGGTAGGTTATTCCACGCGGCCGCAGTTGTTAATGATGCAATGTTTATTTTTGGAGGTACCGTTGATAACAATGTTCGTAGCGGGGAAATGTTTAGGTAAGTACAGGAATAAATATTTTTTTTCGGTCCAAACAACAGAAAATGTTCTACTCTAAATAATTTATCAGAATGGGAAAAGAAAAATATAACCCAAACAATAGTATCAAAATACAAATACATTGTGGTCTCATATCAGACATCTTACCTTGGAAAACTTTTTTATTTTTCTTTCATAATCATTAATTGCTTATTCTATAAAGCCGGGGAGCCAAAATTATTCCATAAATTTGTCATTGTACACGATGTTTAAAAAAATAACTCGTGTACAACGTAATTATAAAAAAAACTCTAAAAGTAAAAAAATGTAAATGTTGTTTAGGTTCCAGTTCGCGAGTTATCCTAAGTGTACTCTTCATGAGGACTATGGAAGTTTGTTAACAAAAGATGAATGCAAGAGGTACTATGACATCCGTTTTGTGGTAGGGGAAAATGAAGAAAGAATTTGTGCCCACGTTCCCATAGTGGCAGCTAGGTCAACTTTCTTACGAGAAAATATTAGACAGGCAAAGGTTGCTATGGAAAAACATATCGACAAGTTTTTTAGAGATAATAACCAAAGTAAGTTTTAAATTAAATTTTCTGTCTTTATTTATAAATAAACTGTAGATGTTCAAACACTCATCTCCAAGCTGTCTCTATTAGGATAATAAATTTGTCCGTTGCAAAGTTTTTTGTATTTAAAAGAAATAATGTTAATGCCTACTACCCCGTTGGGCTCGTGTATAATTATATGGAAAAATTCGTGATTAGTTGTATAAATTATATGATACCAGTTCCTTTTTAGTGTTCCGTGAAACGAAACACTTATGGAATCACTTCGGTGTCTGTCCGTCCGTCTGTCACAGGCGATTTTCTCTGAAACTAGTCGACGCGATGTAAGAAACAACTTTTGTCCTTACACATTTGCCAACATTTTTAATTTGGCTCAGTCATAAGGCAAGTGCTATTAATAATTTAAGTGGGGGGCTGATGGCACGGAACACCAATTGTGCAAGTATAGCTTGCCCTTGACCGATTTTCTGAATATATGAAGTTAAAAGGGGGCCACGAAAAATTTCTTTTGCTGGGTTGTAGTATTTTCTAAAATATAGAAAACTGTCCAGAGTATTGCAAAACTCCACAGAGAAAGGTTAACAGGTGATTCTTTGACCAGAAATAAAAACAGTTTTTATGAACATATTGGTCCAACTTCGTTTCCGGTGATAAACTTTTAATTTTTTTTTGGGGTTTTCTAATTTATTTTACACATTTTCAAAGAGTTTATTCCAATTTCGCACACTTTTTGGAATACCAATGATAACTATATTTATAACAATACAAAATGATCTACAGGGTGACTTTTTTTGGAGTCATGATTCAACATGAACCTTGACTTACTGATTGAGATTAAAATGCTATCATAACATTAAAATTTAACCAGGCTTTAGATAATTTTTTTGCTAAATATCAAAAAACAAGATCTCAAAAAGATGCAAGATACCAAAAAATTAAAGGATAAAATAGGAATGTTCTCTTTTTTACACAGTTAGTATCGTCGCAAAAAAATTCTAGAGTCAGAAAAGGGACGTGGCCTCTAAAAACAGTCACTTTATTACAAAAAGTATGGTAACGTGCAAAATAAGTAAGAGAAACCAAAGTAAATACAAGATTTTATCAACATTATCTCGGAAATCAAGCGTTTTCGGATCTATCAAAATAGGACATTTTTTCTTGTCTTAATAACTGTAAAAATTTTGTCGGTAGAGTGTTGCAACACCCGTTATATTTGATTTTATGCAATTTTATAGAGGGTAATCGGAAACTGCGAGGCCATAATTTAGGGGTGATTCCCCATCAAAAATCAAAAGTTCATATTCACACTGATCCTGAATGCATAATCTACAAGATACAGGGTTCTAAAGTTTTATTTTGTTCTACTTTCTTCATTTTATCTTAAACGCGCTTTTCATATCAAATATTAAAAACTTTCCAAACCGTATACATTATATGGTGATATTTTTTCTGGCGTAATGATTCCTTTACTCCCCCCCCCCCCCTCACACCCCGGACTTTTTTTACCTCTCTAACGCCTACTTTTAATGAAATAATTAGTATTCCTGTTTAGGTTCTTCAACTTTTTGATCTTTCGCATTTTTATACCTTTAAATAATTTATCAAAACATCTGTGCGTGAATACCCTATTTTAAAGATAAAGGACACATAATGGAACAGGATACCACAAATAACAAAATATTCTAAATGCATTGGAGAATATAACTAAGTTACTCAACCAGTTAGTGGCATTCAAAAAATCACTGTAGATGTGTCAAATGTACATGACCCGGGGAATTTATCACTCTGTATCTTGGAAATTATGCAAGTCGGATCCATGTTTATAAAAAAAATTTAGGAATCTCCCCCTAAAATATGGTCGTTAATTTTTCGAACACCCTATATAATACTTTGGCCTCATAAGGATTATTTTATTGTATAAACATCAAATTTACATCAGTCGTTACAAACATAAATTTTCTCAAAATTGTCCATATTTCTTGTGAATTTTTGTTACTAACATTTAACTGTTGTAAAACCACAGGTCACAACGGTGTTTATTTTTTTCTGTTTTTTAGTTAATGACGTGAACATAACAGACTTTTTGGAGGTAAGGTTACCAAAAGCTAATTGCGATGCGTTTAGGATGGTATTAGATTATATTTACACTGATTGTATTGATCCGTCAAAATATATTACCAAGGATGAACCTGATCCAGAGAAGACTATTCTTATTCGGTAACTAATTTTATTTAAACAATAATTATAAACAATAAACAATATTACAATGGTGGGTCATAAAGTAATATGAAGTACATTTTATCTAAAATTCTTATTCTTAAACTACTGAGTTGACGTTTTGATTTATAAATTATATTCATGTTTATTTCTGGATACACATGTACTTCATTCAGCTGGCAATATAAGAAATGATGAGTGGTGTAGCAACATGATTTATTTGTTCACCATTTTACCTTTTATCATCATAAGTTGACTTACCTTGTGGTATCTATTAGAAACTTAGTGATTTCACAGGAAATAGGATATGCAAATTGTACGTTAATTTTGCTGGTCAGTTAATCTTTGAAAAAAAGCTGAGTAATAAACTTAAAGCAAGTACACGATTTTTAATATATAATAATAATAATAAATTCCTTTATTAGTTCTGTTTTTTATAAAATATATAGAACATGTCACAGCTTAAAAAAAGAAAAAAAAAAACAAATTTAGAGAAACAAATCAAAATACAGAGAAACAAATTAAAATACAGATAAACAAATCAAAATTACAGACAGTTACAAAACATTAAAAATTAAAGTATACAATGAACAGGTCATATCAGCCCCATTTATATAAAATCATCATTGAAATACTCCTCTAGTGTGTAGTAGGCCTTGGATATCAGAAGGTTTTTGAGCAAATGTTTGAACCTTTTTAAATTATTGTTTTTGATAGATATGGGCAATTTATTGTAAATTTTGATAATGAGAAACTGAGCGTTTTTTTGTAAGTATGAATAGTTGAACTTTGGAGCAAGAGGGTCACTTCTGTGTCTCGTATTATGTTGATGGTCTCGATCAAATACAAATAAATTTTCATTTAATTTGAAAAACACCGATCTGAACAACATAAACAAGCGATCTGTTGCCAATTAAACTTCGTGATTTAATATTTTCTTTATTTTGCCAGCATACAGAAGTAAGTGAAATAATACCTAATCATAAAACAATCTGACTTGTTATTATATCTGATTATTGACGTATTACTGTTGACGAAAATCGAAATAGTGCAATTTTCAAATCTTATGTATTGGCGACTCGAATTAAGAACGTAGCGTCCTCTTCTGCAGATTTGCTAACTAGTATAACGGGAAATGTTTTCATTTCGTCTTTGTCTTCATTATCGCGTTATTTTTTTTGTTCTAAGACATCCCACGTAGACTTCAAGCCTAAGTACTGACGGACCGTGGGCGTCTGAAGGGAAGGGAAATGTAGTCTATTGACGCGGGATTTAAAGGATTGGAGGTTAAGACGGGAAGGGAAAACATCTGCAGGCAATTTTTTCTATAATCGAGACCCTAGGTATGAATGAGCGAGAAAAGTGGTCTGTTCTAGGCTTTTGTAGCTGTACAGTAAAGGGATGCATACGTAACGCGCCTCTTGTTGTTCTGTGCGGAACAGTTCAGGGGGAATAATACCGGCTAGTTCTTCAGAGCAAAATCCATGGAAGTGCCGGTAGAAAAGGGATAAATCCCCAACAGCGCGGGGATGAGCGAGAGAAGGACATCATTGCCAATTTTGTCGCCTAGTGAGCCCTTCTGTCCCGTTAAAAATCAGCTGATTGCAGCTGGCTTCCTTAATTTGAGTCGCCACTGCAGGGTTGCAAAATTTCTTGAAATATAAGACAAGGGAATATTTAATTGAAAGATTCATGAAATATTTCAAAACCATCTGAATTTTGCGAAATTTATGAGACATTAAAAATTTCAAGGAAACATCTAAAATTTATTCCGAAATTTCCATTGAAAGTTTCAAGAGAGGTTTTAAAAAGTTTTTGAAATTTAAACAATTAGGGAAATTTTAGAAAATTTCAGTGAATCGATATGCTCAAAATTTATTTATTATCTACCAATAAAGAATTTACTATTTTTATTTTTCACTATACATCTAAAAACCATAACACACCAGTACTAGTAAGTACGATAAGTTATACAAAAACACAATATTTTTCCAGTTTAGTAGATTTTTTCTTTATCCAGGTACCACTGCAAAAACAAATGGACTTGTAAGATTTTACACTTTTTATTCACATAAAAATAACACAAACTATAAAACAAAACTTTCAGGTACTTACAGTGGGTATAATAAGTATACCATTTAACGAGGATTGCATCTCTCCCTTTTATGAAGTCAAAACTTTAGTACAATGATAATAAAATAATAATACTCTGATGTGATATCAAAAACACAAAAATATACCTCTTCTAAGAAAGTGCAAATATGTAAAACGTTTTGCAATATGCGTATTTAAATGCTTAAATTTATTAGTTTTCTACTGCAGAAGATATACCAATTCCAATTACATCTTGAACGGATGTCGGGCATTTACTACAAACTGATAAATGTCCTCTCATCCTTAATGCGTTTCTGTAAAATGTTTTTTCACGAAACTTACAGCTCACTTTGTTACCCTTTGTTGCGAAATAACACCAAATTTTGGTTTTTGGTTTCATTTTTGCAGGATCGGAAATAAAAGCCGGGTTGTCGGATAGACTTCGACGTTTAAAAATAACGCTGTCAAATGTCATAAAGCGTTGACCGTTGTAGTCTATATTAGGACGGGAAATTCAAAAACAGGATAAATTTCTGAAATTTATGAAAGTTTCGTCTGAAAGTTTCGAAACGTAAGAAATTTATGAAACTTATGAAATATATCACGTGGAATTTATAAAAAATCATTGAAAGTTTCGGAAACATCTGAAAGCTTTAAAAAACTCAGGTATTTCCGAAATTTACGAACCCCTCTTGATCGTTTCGAAACTGTCCATGAAATACTGAAACTTTCAAAATTAAAGTTTTAGATTGACAACCCTAGTCGCCAGTTACACTAAACTTCATTTTTCGCCGAAAGTTTCGCGCAGACTTTTGCAGATTTTTTTCTGAAAGTATTCATTGTGCAAATTGATAGCCTTATTAAAATAAATTAAATGAACGCATACCACATAAAAAACTCGTAATATTTTGTCTTAAGCTAATATTTTTTCTAGAATTATGGACGTTTATCAACTTGCTGAAGAATTTAAAATGACAAGACTGGAATATTTATGTGTCCAGTTTTTGAATACAACTATTTGTTTGAACAACATTGTTGAAGCCTTGAAAAATGCAGACAAGTTAAAGCTGGATTTTATTAAGGAACAGTGTTTAAGATTTATAGTGAAAGAAACTAATTTTAATCACATTATTATGAGTTCTGAATTTGAAACCTTGGATAGCAGATTAATGGTACAAATTATTCGAAGAAAGCAGATGCCTCCACCAAAGGTATGCTATTTTTTTTTTATGGTCAGCAGCAATTAAAAATCATTGTAAAAACTGACAGTAATAAAATTACCATGTTTTTCTTACTTTTTCGAAAACAAAGAACAAATTAGGATAACAAAAATAATTAATATTGTTAGAAATTTTTTTTCTTAATAAAGTAATTTTTGAAGCTGATTATTGAAGGACAAGCACGAAAAAACGATAAAATTATATTTTTGCTTTAAATGGCTTAAATTTTTATATTAAAATATTTCCTATATATTTGTTAAATTATAAAATGAAAAATAAACGAATTTTACACTTACCGCACTGTATAGGTCCTACTTCAGCACTAAAATATGAAATGTTTTGTAAATTGAGATATATTTTTTAGGCTGCTCATGAAACAACTTTTGATTTGTCCAGAAATTCTCTGGAATGCGATATGAAACATTTCCTTATGAGTACTGGAAACGAGTTTTGCGATGTAGATCTTATATTAGAAGATCAGGTAATACCGGCCCACAAAGCTATTTTAGTTGCCAGATCTGGTTATTTTGAAGCAAGATTTAGGTCTTGTATGCCTAACGAGACGGATAAAAAAGTAAATGTAAGTAAAAAGGATTGTCTTTAATTTTTAAAATTCATTTTATATTTTATTTAATGTTTCAGTTGAATGAATTTTTTTTTTAAATGTTTTATACTAAAATTGTAATCGAAATCAATTATTTATTTTTTAGATTAAAATCGGCGATCTCACTCCTTCCAGAAAGTCGTTCGACACATTATTGCGTTACATATACTACGGTGATACTAAAATGCCGCCAGAAGATTCACTTTATTTATTTGCGTCAGCATCGTTCTTTAATTTTTCTAATATACGCTTACAAACATTCTGTAAGCAAAATTTAGAGAGGAACGTCACTCCAGAAACAGTTATCGAAGTTCTTGAAGCGGCTGATAGAATTCAAGCCACCGACATGAAAAAATACGCATTGGATTTAATTGCTCTTAACTTTACTAAAGTTGTAAAACAACCCAGGTTTAAATTGCTCGAGAAGGCATTGATATTAGAGATATTGGATATCTTGGCTGACTGTATGGGTAGTAACCTTATAACAGATCCATGACTAATAAAGCACGCTTGTACCTGTGATATTTGTATGGCAAAGAGAAAGCAGATAATTGAAAGCAGAAGGCTGTGGATTCCCAGAAGATACGTTTATATCAAGGGAATTAGAATAAGGAAAGAATATTTAGCATATTAATGTTGGTAAAGTATTTTAATATATTACGGAAAGTACCTAATTTCCTATAAGGATTAAAATTAAATTTGTTGTAACGAAACTATATATATATATATATATATATATATATATATATATATATATATATATATATATATATATATATATATATATATATATATATATATATATATATATATATATATATATATATATATATATATATATATATTTATCCTACTACACTCCGAGCGTCCGTACATTAACGATTTGCTATCTTCCAAGCGTCCGGTTCCAACAGAGCGTCCGTATACGGACGCTCTGTTGTATTGCCATAGAAACTATACCCACGTGCATATAGTACTTCAGATAATTGAAATCTAAAATTTTGTTTCGGACGCCAGGAAAATAGTAAACCCTGCACTTTTATATATTATTAGTATATTATTAGTACAACGGATCGACCGACAGGGGCAGTTGGTTCAACTTCAGTATATTATTTAATGGTATATTCTACTTTCAGCCCGACGATTACCAAGCGTCCTTTGCCATCTTGCAATGTGTCAACACTGTAGGGTTATTTTTAGAATTTCTATAGATCTGCGACCGGTGTTTATGAACTATTTAACAAAGGAAGGTTATTGATCGTTATAAAGGACTGTGAATAGCTGAAAATTCCACAGGTCTATTTGGTCATTTAATATTAGGGTTTCTGTTATGCTTAGAAATTTCAATTCTAGAATATAAAGCTTTTTGCCTTTAGGAACTGTATACAAAATTTTTAAATCATTCTCGTCTGGAAAGGTATGACCTGTCTCTAAACAATGTTTGGCGAAGTTTGAATTTTATTTGTTTAACAAGAAAGATGTTTTATGTTCATTAAATCTAACGCTAAAATTTCTCCCGGTTTGGCCTATATATGAGCTACTGCACTCATTACAACTTAGTCTATAAACTCCTGAATTTTTAAGGGGTGATGTTTTACTTTTGGCATTTAAAAGTAATTGGGATATTTTTTGTGCTGGTGTAAAAGCTACTTTTGTTATTTTTTGAGATGATGTGTGCTATTTTATCAGAGATTGGACCAAAATATGTTATTTTAGCATACTGAAACTTTTCATTGGTTTTTATACGTGGGTATATTTGGTTAATAGTTATTTGTTTTTGTTTATTAATGTATTTATTGTGGTTGAGTTAAACCCGTTGTTTTTGGCTATTTTAATTATATTATTTAATTCATTTTTACGGCTGTCTTCGTTTAAAGGGATTGCGAAAGCTCTATGTATCTTAGACATATCATAAGCTGCCGTTTTGTGGGAAGTGGGATGTGTTGAGTGATTAGGAATTGTTGTGTCTGTAAACGTGGGTTTTCTATAAATATCAAATGAGAATTCTTTGTCATTTTTTGTTATGTTTTGTTATGTAATATCCAGAAAATTAATTTTGTGGTTTTTTTCCTTTTCCATTGTGAACTTAATTTTATGATGTAGACTGTTTAGGTGTTTAGAGTTAGTTGTAAATCCGCATCATTACCGGTAAAACATACTAAAATGTCATCTACATATCTGTACCAGAAACTTATATTTTCTGCGTATTCAGTTTTTAAGAAAGTTTCTTCCAAATTAGACATGAAGATTTCAGCTAGAAGAGGACTTAGTGATGAACCCATTGCTAAGCCATCTTTTTATTTATAAAATTTTTTATCATACTGGAAATAGTTTTCCTTCATGCTGAGGTCAAAAAGAGTAATCATTTCGTTTTTTATGACAGGATTTACGTTTTTTATTGTTAGTGTGTTTTTGATTATGTTAATACAGTCTGAATTTGGGATGTTGGGGAACATGATAGTGACGTCAAAGGGTACTAAAGTACTGTTATTTGGTACCTCCATGTTTATAAGTTTTTAAGCTAACGTAACAGAAACTTTAGTATGTGAAGTAGAATTGTCACTAACCCATATGCCAGGTTGAAATCTAACCAATGGAAAAGTTAAAAAAGTCCTGCAGAACACACCCAAACCTGAACCAAATCACACTGAAAACACCCTAATAAAATCTATTCATTCAAAGAACAAAGAAAATTCAAACTTCGCCAAACATTGTCTAGAGACAGGTCATACCTTTCCGGATGTTAATAATTTAAAAATTTAATAATCAATTTTCAATAACTCAAAAAGGTGGACCCCCTTTATTGTCAGAAATCTTTATGGCAAACTTAGAAAAGTCTATCTTTAGTTCTGATAATCCTCTCGTAAAAAATGTTTTCTATTGGAACAGATACGTAGACGATGTTTTTTTGCATTTGGGATGGCACAGATAAAAATTTAGATCAGTTTTTGGACCTTATAAATTCACTACATAAAAATATTGAATTCACAATGGAGAAAGGGGTTAACAACGAAATAAACTTCTTAGATATCAATATTAAAAAAATAAATAACCACCTAGAATTTGACATTTATAGGAAACCAACAACCACAGATACAACATTACATTACACATCAAAACAGTCATGGAAAATAAAATTGTCTCCATTCCACAGCTTCATACACAGATTAGTCACCTTTCCACTAAACAAAGAAAACTTTCAAAAAGAACTATGTGTCATAAAACAGATAGCAAAAAGAAACGGATACAAAGAAAGCCTAATTGATAATATGTTAAGAAATAAACAGAAAAAATTATTAAGAAAGGAATTTTATAGTATGTCCACCAAAAAATAACAACTTTAAATTCATTAACTATACCTCTAAATTTACCAATAATATTTGAAGGGTACACGGGAAAAAGGGGGAATGTCAATTTTTCTCATTTTTGAGTTTGGCATCGCCGCGTATACGTTAAAACGTGGTCTTTCTTGGTATACATGTTTCACTGCAATAAAGAGGATGGTCAAGATTTTATCGCAGGTTTAAAATACAGCGTACACGGGAAAAAGGGGGAATGTCAAAGCGAAACAGCGAAAGAAGGAGGATTGTCAAATTGGCAACATTGTGAATCCATATGCTTTGCAGCGTAAACGTTTCATTACGGCACCAACCACACGCCAGTACTTGCTTGTTGTTTAAAGTGCATGGTCACTGTTTTCCTTTTTCTCATTCCACGTTCTTGTAGTTTTGTTTTAAATCCTAAAACTGTAATACGGGAAGAAACAGCCATGAGCGGTGAAGACCACAATAATAAGACAGGTAAGAAACGGAAAATAATAGGTAGAATGAGTGACGTTAAAAAAAAGCTTCTTGCATCAACTCATGAAATTGGACCTGATTGTAAGTGTGTGCGATTAAAATGTTTCCAAACTGTAACTGAACAAGATAGAAATATCATTATAACAAACTTTAATACAATGACTGTAAATGAACAGAACAGTTATTTAAGTGGACTGGTACAAGTGGGTAAAGTTTTTCAACGTAGACCTAGGCAAGCTGAAGATAATGCTCTGCTGCATGATTGTACATACTCATACCGTGTGCGAGTGAGCCGAGAAGGAAGCACGGTGGAGGTTCCCGTATGCTATAAGGCGTTTGGTTCTGTGCATGGCATTTCCAAAAAAAAAAATTGAAGTTATTCAGCGATACATTAAAAAAGGTGTCCAACCTAAAGATGGCCGTGGTCAACATACAAACCGGAAAAATCGTATACGTCAAGACACCTTTGATGCTGTTTGCACCCACATTGGGTCTTTTAAAGGTCGAATGAGTCATTACAGTCTTAAAGACTCGAAGAGGACCTATTTGCCCCCTGAGTTAAATGTCACAAAGATGTACAATATGTACAAAGAAAAATACCCGGATTGCAAAGTTTCATACGAAAAATATCGCAAAATTTTTACTGAAAACTTTAACATTAGTTTTGGCTATCCTAGACAGGATACGTGTAGCACGTGTGACCAATTTGCTGCCGAAGTTCGTGCGACTGAACATAGCCTCAGAAGCCATCCCGATGGTAGTAATGAGAAAGTAGAAGCTGAGAGCAAACTAGTAAACCTGTCAACAGAAAACAAACTACATCTGCTAAAAGCCAACGTGTTTTACGCTCGAAAACGTCAGTCACGGCTGGAAAGTCAGAAATCAGTTAATCGAGAATCGATAACAATGGATTTCCAAAAGAACCTACCTTTGCCTAATATTACCACGAACGACGTTTATTACAAACGTCAGTTAACTTTTTGTATGTTTAACATCCACGTACTTTCTACAAGTGAATCGTACTTTTATGCCTATGATGAAACTGTTGCGCGCAAGGGAGCTGATGAAGTTTCTTCTTTTCTTTTTTATTTCGTAATGTTTCAACTGGATCCTTCCGTAAAAGAATTGGATATTTTTTGCGACTCGTGCGGAGGGCAAAATAAAAATTGGACAATTTTTCGCCTTGTTCATTATTTGGTCCATCATGCTAAGCGATTGGAACACGTTAAAATACACTTCCCCATTCGAGGACATTCGTATCTGGAGTGTGATAGTAACATGGCTAATATCAACCAAAATAAATGGGTTGAGTTACCTAAAGAGTGGATTGAAGAATTCGCAGGTGCGCGCACTAAGCCATCGCCTTTTCATGTTACTGAAGTTGATAGAGAGTCTGTTCGCGGGTGGACTCAATTCCTTGACCAATACTACTTGAAAAAATCTCCATTTAAGTCCAGGCCCATAAAGGAGTTAATCGCTGCAAAGGAGCACCCACGCATGTTAAAACACAGATCTACGTACAATGGACATTGGGATAGTTCTGTGATTAATACACCAGGTTCACTTCTACACTCAAATGATCCTGAACTACATCCAGGAGAATTTCTTCTTCCTCAGGTTGCATACCAAGGTAAACTATATTATCACAAAAAATACAAAACGCTATAGACTGTTTTTTCTTTACAGAACCGCTGCCAATAACCCATGAAAAGTTTCAAGACCTTCAAGATCTGAAAAAATTCGTTGGGGAGGAAGCTCGAAAATTCTATTCCGATCTTCCTAAGAAAGCTCCAAAAAATCCCAAAGCTACGAAACAAAATCCGCTTGCGCTTTCAAAGAAAACTCCGAAACCGAAAGGTACTAAACAGCAGCCTAAACAAAATAAAGCAACGCTTCCAAAGAAAGCACCACAAAAAAAACCTAAAAAGTGAACTTTTTTAATTTATATTTACAATTAATGTGTGACTTCAATATACCTATTACTTTTTTTTGTATGAAGTGACATTGTTGTGATTATAAAATAACAGTATTATATCTTTTTTAAAATGCATTACTCTACTTAATATTTGACATTCCCCCTTTTTACATAAAATAAATAATAAGTAAGAAACAAAAATATTTTTAAACAATTCAAATATAACGAATATCAGAAGATAACATATTTATGACAAGTAGGATATGACACTGAAACCATAAAAAAAAAATTATTACCATAGTTAAAAAAATTTCTAAGTAGCAATAGAATGAAGGTTTAAAACCTCTTTTTCTCAAAACAGTTGAAAATTGACATTCCCCCTTTTTCCCGTGTACCCTTCATTTGTAACAGAGTAAATAATTTAGGCTGTAGAACTATATGTGTAAATAAACTAAACCTGGGCAAGCTACTAGTAAACAATAAGGACAAAACTGACAAATTAGACAAATCGGGAGTTTACAAAATAAATTGTGCCGATTGTGGAGCTATATATGTAGGCCAAAGTGGTAGAAGCGTGAAAACAAGAATAAAAGAACACAAAACGTCCATTTTAAACAATATAAAAAACTCTGGGATGTCCTCCCATTGTATAGAAAACAATCATTTTATAAATTTAGATAATATTAAATTACTTCACCATGAAAATAATGGCAAAAGACTAGATCTATTAGAACAACTATAAATTAAAAAATCTTTAAAAACAATTTAACAACCTGTACAAATGACCAATAAAAGTTCCAGAACACCCCAATAATTGACAAATATTTATCATCTTTATGACGTGGACCTCCCGAAGATTTATCAAAATAAGAATCTTAAAGCAATTAGGTAATAAAATCAGGTATATATATTTGTAAATGATCTTTCCTAACTTTAGTATTACTACAGTACTCTTGAAAAAGCCATAATAAGGCGAAACATATGTAGAGTCATACTCTAATAAGCTTGAAACATTAAAAAGCAAAAGAGTTTTATTTACAAAATATTTAAAAAATGTTTCATAAAGAACCTACTGCAGAATCAACCCAGTTTATTAAAAATTTTATATACCGTACCTAATAGTCCGGGAGCCGGTGACACTGAAAGTCCCGTCATCACGGAATCAATTTTTTTTTATGTAAATTGATAGTTAACAGTCATACGAACAAAATGAGCTCGGTACGCGTTGATTTATTAAGCCGAAAGTATTACCTAAGCAAACCTAAGCAAAAATGTTTTACCATTATCACGAATCTCAAAGAATTATATTACCTTCGATAGGAAATTTTGTAATTAAACAGAAAAAAATTGGCTTACCAGCTTTATTTGGCCGAAAGAGTCTGGCATACCTATTTGAAAGGTGTGAGATGGGGTCAAATTTTACCATTACCATGTGAAAACTTTTTTTTTTTAATTTTACTCGTTTCGATGTGATGTTCAAAAATATCTTGGTACGCCTCCCCAAAAACTGCCGGAAGTATCTAGCATACCAGTTTTATTGAATAGGCTCGATTCACATCAATTATTAAAAGCCGTGAGTTAAATAATTTTATTTCGGGGTAAATGTTTTTGTGATTTTTTTTTACTTAATAATTATTTTACTCTCCTATATTATATCAATATGAATTCCATTTCAAGGGAAATTGCTTTTGTTTTGTGATGTTTCTGTGCATCATACAACTTAGTATCAAGTACTGCATTCGAGGAATGTTTCAATAGCTGCAGCATTTTCCATGGTCCTTAAATAGAGTAAGTAAGAGAGATTTCCGGCACAGGTTTAAACACTGTATAAGTTTTTCTCTCTTCATCCCCTATACTATGTGTACTATAGAAATATACTAACCTCTGCACTATGACATTATGGTATACAATATACATTAAGGTAACGTTGTCACCCAGCATTTTTGGGAGTTTAAGCAGTGGCGGCTGGTGAAATTTCAAAGTTGTATATCTCTGTTCCTACTTACAGGACCCGTACCAAATTTAGGGGTTTTAATAGTGGTAGAAGCGTGAAAACAAGAATAAAAGAACACAAAACGTCCATTTTAAACAATATAAAAAACTCTGGGATGTCCTCCCATTGTATCAAAACTGGGAATGTTTTGGTAAAAAAAAAAAACATTTTGTAATTTGCGAAAAAAAGTTGAATTTTTGGTGTGCCCCTCCTAAGAAAAACATTAACACGTCTAGGTATTTTATTTATTATTTTTTCTAAACAAATTTTACATCATTTTGTCGACAGTTTTTAAATTTTGAGAGAAAAAAATGTGTTAGTAGGAAGATGTGGTCATTTGAATTTTTTCTTAAATTTTATTTTAGGCTTAAAAAAATTCAAATGACCATAACATTCTACTAACACATTTTTTTCTCTCAAAATTTAAAAACTATAGACAAAATGATATAAAATTTGTTTAGAAAAAAGAATAAATAAATTACCTAGACGTTCTCATTTTTTTCCTAGGAGGGGCACACCAAAAATTTAACCTTTTTTCGCAAATTACAAATGTTTTTTTTTCTTTACCAAAACATTCCCAGGGGCCTCACTATTAAAACCCCCAAATTTGGTTCGGGTCCTGTAAGTAGGAACAGAGATATACAACTTTGAAAATTCCCCAGCCGCCACTGAGTTTAAGACATTCTGACCCTTCAGTTTGCTGATCATCATAATAAAGCTTTGCAAACGTGGGTTATTCCAGGGAAATTTATAAGCATAATATAAACTTATTAAATGACCAAATGGACCTGCGGAATTCCCAGCTATTCACAGTCCTTTATAACGATCAATAACCTTCCTTTGTTAAATAGTTCCTTTAGAGTACCGGCCTGTTATATATAAACATACACCGTAGTTTTTAAGTTATTCAGTTATATGCAACAGTAGTAGTTTTGTTCTGTTTCTGCCAAACTTATAGAATTTTATGAAAACTGGTAAAAATTTGAAAGTAATAAGAAAATATGAAGTTGTTTATTGTGTCACTTCCACTAAAAATACTTCTCAAACAAAGCGAAATACGAAAATAACAAAAAAAGTTACACTTTTAAATACCTACTTAATCAAAAAAATATACAATAGTTTATTAAAGCAATGGCGTACTGTAGTATTTTTTGTTATTAGTAACTAGTTTACCTTTGGAAATCTAATTACCTTAAAGCTTGGTCTCTATTATTCCTAACATAGTATGTATATTTTTTACAGATACTAATAATTACTGATTTTTTGACACCCTGTATCTGGAAAACAAATCGTTTTCCAATACATGTTTACAGAACGTTTTTCTTAAAATCTGTATACAAATTTTACCTATACTTACTGAATAAACAACTGTGTGGTACCTTTCTTGAGGAGTAGACGGTTACAACTTGGAGATGTTTTTATAGAAAATATGTGTGTACTTAGAACTGTAAATGTATTATTGTTTTACATAAAAGCTGAAATTAAAATAACATTAAAAGAAAATATTAAGTACCTACCTATGTATTTTTTTTTAAATGAAGATTTTTTTAAGTAAGCAATAAAGCGAAATTCAATATACAAAAATAAGATAGAAACAGAAAACTTTGATGAAATCATATAAAGTCGGTTTTTTTTTTCAAACGGAAAAGTCAAAATTACATTTCGCTCTTTGTAAAGATCCTGTACTATTTATGATTAATCTGAGCGTACATATATTTAAATAATCTCCATAGCTAACTATATAATATGATCAGAATGATCGCAAGTATTACAGAGTCTGCGCAGTAAGCTAGATGTCATTTTGACGTTGGAAAAAAAATAGACCGTAGTGTATTTCCAAACCTAATTGAAAAAGCTAATTACCCGAGCGGATCGCATCAAAAACCGCATATCCGAAATTTTTGTAGTCAGGACGACACCGACAGTCCATTTTATTCGCAGTGGACCAATAGGGTGGCGTAGACTTGGGACATGAAGTTTATATATGTCAATTAACTCTAGCAGTACTATAAGAGTACCATTTTAATCTGGCAACATGGCCGGGCGCTCAATAGTGGACTCGGTAAAAGCATAATATACAAATAGGACGCTAGGTGGCCGGAATTTAAAAGTTTTTCTGTATATTTTGGACGCTCGTAAGTGGTTTTAAGAAAGGACGCCGGGAAATCGGTAATGTAAAAATTAAAAAAAAAATTACTTGAAAAATTAAATCCTAAATGCTCTTAACGACACCTACAGTTCAAAAATAAAAAATATTCACTCGGTATAGTCGGGATTGCTTGGGAAATTTTTGGTGGACGCTCAGAGCACGAATTATGAAAGGACGCCCGGAAGATAGCGGGATGTATATATATATATATATATATATATATATATATATATATATATATATATATATATATATATATATATATATATATATATATATATATATATATATATATATATATATATTTGTGTGTGTGTGTGTGGCATGAGATTAATATATTTCTCGGCAAGATCTAATTTTGCTGGTAGATGTTTTGACTGTGTCAGATAAACGATTTTCTGAAAAATTAACCATTTTGAAGTAAAACCATTTCAATTGAATGAAGCTGGATAATTATTTTTGTGACCACAAACAGAGTTTTGGCAAGTGAGTAGAAACATTATTTTTTTTGCTTTTAGCATAGTAAAATATGGAAAATATGGGAAGTAGTTACCCGCTCTAATCCGGAAATATTCATGACCGTTATAAGGTTTAATTTTTATTGGCAATTGAATCCAATTTGCATAGTCGGGAGATTTATTATTCGTCCATTTGTAATTTTTCAAAGATATAGATAAAACTTCTACATTAAATTTAGTAAAATTTTAAAAATAAGTTAACAGATATCTCTTTTCCCGTGAAATAAAAAAAACTTTTCATATTTATCAGGATCCCTTGGACAAAAAAGTCAAAAGAAAGATGATTTGATAAAATATCGGCGAGCGAAATTATTCGTCCACTTCCAAAAAAAATAAAGATGTACATAGAATGTATTTATCTGTTCTTATACTGATAAAAAATCCTAAATATAGATTCTAAATTATTTTTAATAGCAGTTTGAGACTCCGTGGTCTAAGAATACCACAAATTTTCAAAATTTGTCGCAAATCATCAGAAGTGCCTCAAGAAATCAGACATTTGATAATAAAATTATATCAAGAAGAAAGATCTCAAAGAAACATAAGAAACATTGTTGGAAGAAGCCGGTCAACAGTTGAATATATTATAAAAAAATATGAAACAATCCAAACAACAGAAACCTTGTCAGGGAGAGGAAGAACAAGTACTGACTTTTCGAGAGAAATAAGAAATACTAAGAAAAGTTGGTGAAAATCCGCGAACTACTGCGACAGATACAGTGAAAAGTTAAGCCAGAGATTACAACAAGGTTATCCATGTAACAATAATAAGAAAATTTTTAAGAAGCCAGGGTATCCAGGCACGAGTTGGTCGAAAGATACCATTAGTAAATAAGAAAAATAATAAGAAGCATCTCGAGTTTGCTCAGAGGTATTTTGACAAAAATACTGAGTACTGTGAAATCATCGTATATACTGACGAAATAAAAATTGAGCTGTTTGGTAAAATAAAAAAAGGTTTTGGTGTACAGAAAGCGCAGGGAAGCCTACAAACCTAAAAATTTAATTCTAACGGTAAAGCACGGAGGGGGTTCCGTTTTAATCTGGGGGTGTATGTCATGGCATGGAGTGGACCACCTCCATTTTAGTGACGAAACTATGGATCGGTTCGTCTACATGGACATTTTAAAAAATAATTTAAGGCAAAGCACGGAGAAAATGTGAATTGGAGACAATTTCTTATTTTAGCAAGACAACATCCAAAGCATACAGCGCGGGTCGTTAAAGAGTGGATACTGGATAGCATACCAAGAGTGTTGGAAACGCTACTGCAATCCCTAGACGTTAACTCGAATGAACATCTATGGTGGGAACCCAAAGAAAAGGTGAAAGAACATAAAATTTCCACCAAAGAGGCATTAAAAGCAAGATGTCAAGAAGAATGGTCAAAATTGAAGTGGGTTTTGGTATAAAACTGGTAGAGTCAATGCCCAACAGGTTACAACAAATTATAAAATCAAAAGGGTACCCCACACGTTATTAGTTTTGGCATGGTTGGACGAATTTCGAAAAAAATGTTGGTGGACGAATAATTTTCCTTCCTTGGTTTTTAAGAAATTATGTTTTATTATTAATTATATTTTTGAAAGTCATTGTCTAGGTTGGACTTTATATTACAGTTTTTAGTACATGAATAGTTGTTTTTATTTTTGTAATGAAAAGCAAATAAACTTAAGTAGATTTAATTTTATCCCAATTTTTAAAAAAAATTTATAAGTGGACTAATAATTTATCTCGCGACTGTATGTGTATCTTTTTTAAAGGCGAAAATATTCATTTTAATAAAAATTAAATCCGATAATTAATTAGAATGTGAAAATTTGAAACTGTAAGCAGCTATAAGGTTTTTCATCGGCCGAACTAGTATTCATTAAATGCATTTAGATTCGTTATCCTTATAGGAGAAAAGATACATATAAACTCGTGGCACAATAGATCTTCCAATGATAATAAACTGTATAGTTGGTTGGGACTAAAGAAATAAATAAAAAGGTAATTAGTTGTGGAGGGGGGAGGAGCACATTGCTTCAAATGTAACTTTTTTCAATACATGTTTCTTTTTTGTTTTTTTAGTTATTTCGGTTATTCGGCCAATTTGTTTTAATTTTTTTTTTTTTGAAAATGCACTAAAACGGAATGAAGATTTTTTGGATATTTTTAAATTAAAGTTAAAACAAATCTTAATGTTTCAGCACCTAGCCTGGTACAATGTCAAAAGTCAAAAAAACTTCAAAAGATACAACCAATTACATAATAATATATCAAAATATTAAAATACTTAAAAAATAGAATAATTTAAATATCTATGTTTTCTTTTCAAAAAGCTTCTTTTTTTAAAGCTTTTAATAAGGGAGCGCCTGAGATCTGATTGAAATAATTTAAAAATTTCGAGAAGCCTACACTCTCATTAAAAGCCGTAAGAAAGCATTTCTCTACTTTCTATAATATCTAAAATTTTAGAACGTATAATTTTTGACCAAGTAATATAGTATTTAAAAAAAAATATGATATTTTACCAGAGAACCAATCAGGTTTTAGAGAAAATTTTAGTACATCTACTTTACTCTGTAAACTTAAAGATGATATTTTAGAAAATTGGGATTCAGGTTTTGCTACTAATATAGTCTTTCTCGATTTGGCTAAAGCCTTCGATTCTCTAAATCATGAAATGTTATTAGCAAATCTTAAATATATAGGTTTTAGTCAAAAATCTTGTCAGTGGTTCAAACATTATTTATCTGACAGAAAACAAGTGACAAAAATTGCAAACGAATACATTTGTGACATTTCAAATTCACTGCCGATTTCTAGAGGTGTTCCACAAGGATCAGTATTAGGCCCTTTATTGTTTATTATATACACTTTTGATTTTCGTTTATCAATTAAACACGGCAATCTTTTAGCTTTTGCAGATGATACTCAAATATACCACTCAATGAAATACACAGATTTAAAAAATAGTATTTCTTTAATCAATAAGGATCTTTTAAATATTTCAAAAACTATAACTGATCATGGATTAAAAATAAATGAAAATAAAACTAACTTAATTTTAACTGGTCCTAAAACACTAATCACTAAAATAAAAAATAATTCTGATTTCAAAATTGTTCTTAACAATAATTTTAAGATTACTTCAATCGAATATGGTAAAAATCTTGGAGAAATTTTTGATAAGTATCTAAATTTTAATGAACATATAAAAAATATAATTAAAAAAGCATACTACAAACTAAGAATTTTATATAAATTTAAGGACTACTTAAATACCGATACTAAACTTAGGCTGGTTGATTCAATTATTCTAAGTGGATTAGATTATTGTGATATAATTTATCACAAAAATATCAGTAACGAAGATAAACAGAAATTACAAATTCTTCAAAATAACTGTGTTCGTTTTTCAATTGGACTAAAAAAATATGATCACATATCACCTATTTTAACAAACATAATATAATTAAATTAGAAAAAAGACGCGAAATCCACTTATCCTGTTTTATATATAAAATAATTTTAACTCCGAAACCTAGATATTTATTTGAAAAAATCGAATTCAGGAATAATATTCATAATGTTAATACTAGAAATCAGAACGCAATAGAAATACCTAAACATCATACTGAAAAATATGTCTTCGTTTAAATATACATCTTCTGTAATTTTTAATTATATTCCTTCTAGTCTAAGGGGCTTAAGCTATATAACTTTTAAAAATAATATAAAAAATTATTTAGTAGGGGTAGGATTGGAAGAATGATTTTTTTATAAATCAAAATCCTACCCATTTATGCCAACTAGTATACTACTGTCATTTTTTTGGTTTTCTTTTTTACTTTTATCAATTTTATATTTATATTTAAATTATTTTTATTGGCATAAATAAACATCTTTATTATTATTATTAAAGCAGCTTTTTTGGGAATAAAAATAAACTGTTTAAGTTACTCTATTTTAATATGTTAAAATTATATCATATTAATATATGATATAATTTTTGTATCGTTTTAAGTTTTTCTTTAACTTACAACAACAGTACCAGACTAGTTTTTATCTTTAAAAAAATATCAAAAAAAGCTTTTGTTTCACGGTTTTCACGGTAATTTAAAAAGAAACAAGCGGCGAAATATCCAAAATAATAATAAAAAATAATTAACCCACCACAACCAAACTATTTATATAAGTTTGTGACGTATCAAGTTTGCCTTTTGGGCTAATGAAATAATATATGTGTTTTTAAACTCGTAAGAATACTTCTAAGTGTATATGTATTACCAATTTGTCATCCTGTTTGTGAACTATCAATATATCTACATGTATGGAATTTGAAGGATTTTTTTTTATCTAAACCTTAATATAAAAAGTTATCTTTTTAAAACGGCAGCCCTAGATTTTATGGAACCTAATAAAAATATTTCTAATGAAACGCAACGTCCAGGACTTATTTGTATAGTATAATGTACGAATGATCTCGCGACATTGTTGACAAATCATATGTCATTAATGTCAGATCTGTCTAATTCTGGTTTGTTTCACTTTTTGAAGGTTGGCGGAAATTTTAAATACTTTTTAACGTATATTACAGCATATACACATCAAACATTATCCGAGCCAAAATTCGAAAAACGCCGAACAGGTTTGTTTTTCTCGGAAACAATCAGAGGGGGAGCAATCGAATTTTTTTGGTTGATAAAGGAACAGTGCAACAAGATTCTGTAAAAATTCAATTATACAGGATGTATCGTTTCGGAGTTATTAAACGTCAAAGTCAAAATTTGCGCGATTTCCGTTCAAATCGGGTACAGGTAAAAAAAGTGAATTAAATCGATTTAAATTTTTGGAGGTTGTAGAGGACCGGAGCTTCAGAACCCTATCGAAACAGGTGAGGATCGGAAAATGGCATGTAATTTTTCGAATTTTTTTAGGTCGAAAAATGTCTGTTTGGTACCTAATAACTCGAAAACCAAACGTCGGATTGAAATACGGATTGATAAGTAAAACTTTAAAATGTCTAATACTTTCTTTTTACAATACATTTACCTAAACCTAAAACCACTGGAAAATGGATATATTTCGGAAAACTGTAGATTTCGATTTTTTGACACAAAGTTTTCACGGTTTTTATTGTTTTGTGTGGATCAAAATGGATTCCACATTAAAATCCAATATACGTCATCGGAAAGAGCTCATCGAAATACGTGATAACCATATTTTTTTAGTTTCTTCATTCTTTATAGAAAGGGAGCAATCGCCGATTAAATTTCTATTTTTTGACTTTTTTTTTGCACTCTACATCGGTACCTTTAAATCACTCCATATTTTTTCCTATCTAATTTTTTCCAATTTTTCAACGCTATCTTATAGATGGATAATCAGATTTTAAAATAAATAAATACAGAATGGGTCATTCAGGATATTTAAGGGGTAAAAACTGAATTATCTTGATTTGTTCCAACAACTATTTTTAACCGACATAATTCTACACTATTTTTCCTATTTAGTGATTCTTTTGCGTTTATTTTATCCGTTAATTATCTAAGAATACGTCCCACTTAAATCGCTTATTTTTCGTTTAAGTTATAAATAAATAGGTTTACTTCCGTCGTGCTCATCCAGAATTTGAAACTTTTAATTTTCGAATGTCCAACCATTGCCGTAAAAACAAAGAATTGCAGTTTATTTACGGCGAATTGATTAAAATATAAAGTCAAAATTTCGCAAAAATTCCAGTTTTTGTTGCAAGATTGGAAGGTTCCTTGATCGATTTCGGTTTTAAATATACACGAATAAGATTTTAGGAACCTTCTGCTTTAAGCGCAGGGATATTTCGCATTAAATGCCATTTTTGTTAATTTTCGATAACCCTACAATACTGGAACTCGCCATGAACTTATTATAACACTTTTGATGTCACAGCCAATGGGATCACGTTTTACAAGTTTCAAAATTCGCGCGAAAATTTGCAGTAGGTAGAAAATCCTTTTTTTTTTGTTAATAAAGACCAAAATAAATTGATAAAAACACTCATCACAAATATTTAATTTATGTAGATAATAAAAAAAGATATATTTCAGATTTATTTGGGTTATATGCATATTCCCTATTACTGTAAGTTAATCTTCAATCCTAAATAGCACAGGCAGATTAATAAGATATACCAATATACCATTATTTTTCGTAATAAAAAATTTTTAGTAACTTATTTCCTTTGCATGGTAACGAAATTTAAGGCAAGAGTGGCAACATCGCTTTCTTACCAAAGTGCCGTTGCCTCGTTTATTGATGGCGTAAAGATTGGCCAAGGCGTAATGTTTTGTGTGTAACGTTTCAGGCCGGCCGGAATATAGTCGCCTTCCACTTAACTAAGCAGATGTCTCCAAAAAAATTTCTAAAAGTAAAAACAATATGGCGATACACGGACAGCTGATGTTCCTTAAAATTTAATGGTAATAGGTGTAAAATTTATTTTAAACTGCCAGGCATAATGAAAATGACGGGCACCGGGCATTGAAATGTCTCGTTCCGAAATTATTGTCTCAGAGGTGCATTCGTATTGTTGCATGAGGTACGAATTTTGAATATTTTGGGGATTAATTAATAAATTGAGGAAACAAAGTAAATATAGAAAATTAGATAAATAATACAAATTTTATAGTATAGTATAGATATATTAAATATGACTACACATAGATATATAACATATTGTTTGGCTTTTACGCAAAAATTACTAAAAGCTAAAAAATACACTGAGATTATTCGCCAAAAATAAAATTTGAACTTGTAGATATATAACATTTCTAATGAAACTATTATAGAATTTAAAAAAATGTCAATGAATAAGAAAACAGAATAAATAATTAAAAATAGCTCTAAATTCAGATTCATCAAATTCATCTGCTACACTTTCACTATCTTCTGCAGTCGAAATAATTAGTGGTTCCACTTGAACATCCAGAATTTTTTCTCTGTTCCACCAGTCCAGAATAATTTTTTCCGTGTGTTCTACTGCCTTCCTCCAGTAGTCCCCCGTAATATGTGCTGTGGATTTTTTCCAAACTTCTACCTGATGTGAACTCAGACCATTACCAACATTCTTTTCATAGAATGATTTTGCGCCTGCCCAAATTAGTTCTATGGCATTAAATTGGCAGTGGTGGTAACCGCAAAACCCCATGACCATGTTTCCGCAACATTTCGTCGACGGCATATATATATTTTTTGTTTTTGAATGGTTTTCGCTTTCACTAGAAGTTCAGATTTTAATAAATCGGGTGATGGATTCTGATTTTCCTGAACCAAAGAAGTCGCTTTTTTCCATGATGAATTTGGTTGTTTATTTATTACCCGAGAATGATAAGACGCATTGTCTAGCACAATTAGCGATGGTTCATCCAAATTTGGTATAAGTTTTTCTCTGATCCACGTCGTGTCGTGGTAGTCGGCGCTCTTTGATTTAAGGGAAAAAATTAAACTCGCTCCCTCTATGAAACCAGTAGACGAGCCAGCATTTAATATAATAAATCTTTTTCCCGAACCACAACATTTTTGTTGTTTCACTAACTTCACTTGTCTTGTCATGATTTGGACCCACTTCCATTCGACAATACGTAAGTAAGTACATAAGTAAGAAAATAAATAAGTTTCATCGAAAAAAATAACTTTTCTAAATTTTGAATCATAATTTTCAACATATTTTTTTAAAAATTTGACTTGCAATTCTTGGTTGTTCTCACAAATATCTTCTGAGTCCTTTCTATAACGAAATCCTAAATTTTTTATCAGCGCTGACAATGACCTAAGTCCTATTTCCAAAAAACCTCGTTTCTTCAACGCACCTCTGAAAACTGGAAGCGTAATGTTAATTTGTTCTGCATATAAGTCGTATATAACATTCCTCACATCCATTTTTTTACATTCTTGTAAGTCTCATCTTCATTTTCCTTGATCGTCATTACGTTTTCTGCATTGGTATACTTCTAGTACTTTCATGAACATTCCTCCGTATAGATTTTAAACTTAGTTTGAGTGCTTCTGAAACTTCCTGTTTATTAGACTTGGGATTTGATTCCTCGCCGGTTTCAGTAACTTTCTTCTGTTCATTTTCGAAGTAATCTATTAGATTGAGAACCATTTCTTTCGCCTGGGGATGAAAAAACCTACAAACCGATTTTTATTCGCCATGTCACAATATTTTTAATAGCTGACACATTTATTATCAAAAATTTGTTAACCTTTCATCAAAGTTCACCACATATGTACGTAATACGGGAGTCTTGATGTACGCATTTTCAAAATCACTGAAAATTATGCGTGCTTCTATCTTCGATTCATGAAAGACTGATAATCTTGTCGCGTTAATATTACGGATATCTTTATAATGCTTTTTTATACCTGGACTTAAGAAAAATAACTCTAGATTAGTTTCTCTATGATAAGTTCATAACCCGCCTAGTTAAATGGAAGGCGACTTTATCCGTATGTAATGAAATTTGAAGTAATTTTTGTTTTTTCCATCAAGAGTAGATAAAGTTATCTATAAACTTTCAGGAATGGTGCGCCAGTGCCAAGTATGTGGAAAATGGATTCTTTTCATCCGTAAGCCACAACAATGGCGCGCTAAAACGGAATTATAGCTATATTTCTTTGTCCTACACACGCACAATGTATGAAACAAACAAAAGGCTAGCTATTAACAGCTCCGTCTCCTCTTACTGAAGGTTAATGATGTTCTTCTTTTAAGTGATGCTGAACGTCAAAATGGATGGAAAAGTGGCAGCTTCATTTTTGATAAAGGACGAGAAAAAGAGATAGTTTGGTTATTATCAAGCAATCGTGCTAAAATATACACTATATACAACAGAAGAACTAAAAAAAAACTTTAAAATATTAATTAAATCCCATTTGACAGACGATGAGAATAAATTTAGGGAAATTTGAGTTCAAAGAACTTTTCAAATATTTTTCCTTTTTTTCCAAGTTCTTAAAATTCTTATTTTTATACTCAAACAGTTGGGAATATTTACTGACCGCTTCGATTAGTATTTAATTTTTTGTAGTAAACAATGCGTGACTAGTTTTGATTTACCAAGTAAATATGGCTGTAAATTAGCAAATAATAAATGTAAAACCTAGATTGCACTACGGCCATGACGTCTATACTGGTCTGCCAGCAGACAAGTTCTCGCAATTGAGACGCGACCTAAGCAAAAAACATTAGCTTTTGAAAAAGATGAAAGTAACTGCCATACATAACCGCTAGGTACGATTTGTAGATAGTCCTACCGAAAACCTTAACCTTTCGGCGGTATCGTAACTAATGAATAAGAACTTGGACATATTAGTTTTGTTCGCAGAAGAGTCACAAACGAGTCAGAGAGCCAATGAAATTAGTGGAAATTAGTCGGCAAACTGCCATATTACCAAATAACTGAAACTTGATTGGCCTTGATCGGTTTATGATTTCTCTACGAATAGAGTTATGATCTACAAAAGCATAACTGTTAAAAGAGTACATCTGTAATTAACACATGACGTCATTTCTTTACCCATATCTCTCCTATAAAGAAATAGTCATTAGCATCAGAATGTTATATGGACAAAAATCTCCTTAAGGTACACTCATGGACAAAAAGATCGTACCTCTAATTCACAGTAGGTGCCAGTTCCTTCAGAAAGTTCAGCAGTGGCCACTTTCTGGAAAACCGGGAATAGTCAGGGAATTAAAGTAGTCAGGGAAATTTCAGGGAATTTTTATTGAAATCAGGGAATTTGTTCATCCATAATATTGAAATTATTTTGTGATAAAGAGTCCCATGCTAGTACATCTTCATCGTATTTTACATCCATTGCATTCCCTTTTCCCCTACAGTAGGGGAATGTAGTATCCCCGCTATCTTTGCTTAGTTGCTCTCTTTCTCTTTTCTTAGGGTGTCGTCAGAAAGTATGCGCAAAATGACAAAGATACAGTAGATGAAAAAAAAGCAGAAACACCTGTTTTTAGTACTAAGTCTACATAGTTTCATGATCCAACATTAATATTAAAATGCAATCAAGGAATCTGGTCTTTTCTTTAATAATACCTGCTCATAGAGTTTTAATGTCAATGTACCTACCTGACTTTCCATATTCTTTTCAAATCCCACTTCTGTAATATCTTATCTGTTACATTATTTACACAATATAAAAGCATAAACAACTATTTTAAAAGTCTTTACATAGTTTCATGATAAAGTCAGGGAAAAAACTCAAATATTGTCTGTAAAACCGGGAAGCATCTGGGAAATTTTGTCTTGAGAAAAAGTGGTCACCCTGATTAAGAAAGATTTATACTGTGAATTAGTTGCAAGTGCACGACTGTACATTATTTTGCAACTGCAGCCACGTTCCTGTATTTCGTTATCAACTACAGAATAATATTTTCACTAGTGAACAGTATATCGACAAGAATTTTTCGAAATCGCTTTGTCCAAGAACAAAGTTTCGGAATTTCATTTTCTAAAAAGTATTGTTTCGAAAATGCTTTTTTTGAAAATATAGTTTTTGAAAAAACAATGACTCGTTCATCTCGTCGTGGCTCGGTTATTCATTTTATTACTTCTAAACGACTCCTCTTCATAGTCAAAATGACGGTGTAGGTTAAATATTAATAATAAAACATTTAATCCTTGAACATATTTTTCATGTAGTAATTCCTCACTTCGGTAACTATTTGACACAATGTTTAAAGATAATTGGAAATAAACTAGAATTGAAGTTTTTTGACTTATTTATTATTTTTACTTAAAATCATTGCACATGTAGTAAATTAATTAAATATATAAACATGAAATAGGTGCATCATTAAATCTACTTTGGCTTTTATGGACTAAAATCTATATTTACTTAGCTTAGTAAGATTATTACTACTGGCAGGCCAAGTGAATGGAGTCACATAAACTGGCGTAATATATAGATGTCATATCATTCCTCATTACCTAAGCACATTTAAATTACAAAATTGATATTAAAATTTGTTTTTCTTCGGGGGTCGGCAGCACAGTTGGGTTTTCATACAATTGTGTCATATTATTAATTTTTAACTATCTTTTACTTCATTAGGGTCAGAAAATATTGGTTTATCTGTGGGTCCTTCAATCACAAAACCTTTTGCACCAAAAACGAATCTTAAAAAGGGTCTCATAGACTCTAGAAGTCGTTGCATTCTTATTGCTGAATTCTAAAACAAAAACCAGTATTAAAGGAAAAGGATGAAAGTTGCAAAAGCTAGAGCTAGTTGTTGGTTAAATATTATCATCACGCGGATGATATTGGATGCTGCGTATAAAATTTAATTCTCAGATTTACTCTACTTCAAAACTCAAGGGAGCATTTGGTGTTTTTGCACTGCTGCCTTTTTTTACTATTTTAAAACGAATTGTGAGAATATGATAGATTTGCCGAGAATATTTAGGAAAATATAAATAAAAAAAAAAATTATGTTTACATTTCCCTGTTTTAGAATAAGACTGGCCAAAATGAGGCGTTTTTATAGCCTGCTCTACTTTGAGTCAAAATTAAAAGAGTTTTGTTGTTATTTCTGTTTAGAATGTCAATATACAGGGTGGCGCAAAATGAACGTTATGGTTTGAATGCTTTATAGCTTTTTTATTTCTAATTTTTTTTGCAGAATTTTGTAAAGAAGACTTGTACAATTTAAAATGGAACAATACACAATAGAACAACGAACAAAAGCATCGAATTTTATTTTGCAAACAATCAATCAGTTGTTTTGACGCAGCGTGCATATCGCCGATATTTTCATGTGCGAACTGGCCCCTCAGTGCCAACAATAAATCGTTTGGTTTCAAGTTTTCAGCAACAGGGTACAGTAAGGAACCTCCCTGGTACCGGAAGACGACGGACGGCACACACAGATGGAAATATTCCACGCGTACGAGAGAGTGTGGAGGAAAGTCCAGAAACATCAGCAAGAAGACGTTCGGTACAACTTGGTCTATCGCGAAGGTCCTTTCAGAGGAGTTTGGCCACATTGCACGGGCTATCGCGAAGGTCCATTCAGAGGATTTTGGCCACATTGCACATGTTCCCATACAAAATCCAGCTTGTGCAACAATTGAAGCCGGCAGACTACCAGCAACGTCTTGATTACGCCATTGCATTTCAGCAAAAAGCAGAAGAAAATCGCGATTTTATCCACAATTTCATAATGAGCGATGAAGCATATTTCCATTTAACGGCTTTGTCAACAAACAAAATAGCAGTATATATGGGCTACGGAAAATCCAAGAGCAGTTCATCAGCGACAATTACACCCATTTAAGTTACTGTTTGGTGCGGATATCGTCCGAAAGGATTAGAAAATTTTTTGAGGCCAGCTGTGACAAACCGTCCACAAATGTGGTTTCAACAAAATGGGGCCACAGTCCATACTACAAGAGACACAGTGGCTCTGTTACAGATCTTCGGCGGAACGCATTATTTCGCACAGGAGCGAATTTAATTGGCCACCGCGTTCGTCGGATTTAACTGCCCCCGACTGTTTTCTTTGGGGCTATTTGAAAAAGAGACTGTACGTCAATAAGCCAGCGACCATCCCGCAACTGAAAACCAATATTCGCAATGAAATCCGTGGCATAACACCTGAGATTTTGCGACAAGTCATGGAAAATGTATTGGAAAGAGCACGACTTTACGAAGCAGAAAATGGTCGCCACTTGCGAGACGCAAATTTTCACTTTTAAGTCAATAATATTTCCCATTTATATACTGTATTTAAAAACAATAAAAATTATAATTAAATTAGAAATAAAAAAGTTATACAGCATTCAAACCATAACGTTCATTTTGCGCCATTCTGTAGTTTTAAAATACAAATATGTTTGTTTTATAGTAATTAATAGGACTTGATAAGATCAACATTAGTAGGTAAGCATAACCTCAAAATGAAATTTTTACATTCCAGTTGTATTTTTGTAAAGCGTTCAGCAATTGGAACGAGATTTTCTGTAATTTAGCTTTTCTAGGTTAATTGCCACAAATAAAATACTGAAAATTAATCGAACCAACAAATATCTCTTAACTATGTGATTCTTATTTTTCGTTTACATCTTTTTTCGTTATTAAAACCTGTTTGTTTAAATTTTCTTAATAAATTAAATCAACCCGTTTTAAGTAAATATAGGTACGTTTCTCAAAGCATTAGGTCAAGTAACTTTAATTGAGGTTTAGAGCCACGTTTGGTTGGACATTTTAACAGGTGAAGTGCAGTGGCCAAGTGATTAAATTGCTCCTAGAATTTCTCTTATAATATGCCTAAAACTGGTTTTAGCCAGTCTTGTTCTAAAATATTACCTAACATAATTACAGAGTATTATAATACGACTAATACCTGTTAGGCATCTTATAAAATTGTAAAATCTTTTTGACATTTTACAACTTGCAGTATTGGACATTGGAACAAATTACCCGCAAAATGCCTACTTAATTGGCCCAAAAACGTATATTTGATTATATGAACTATACAGGGTGAGTTTTTTAAAGTGTTACACGGCGATATCTCGAAAATGGTTTAAAATATTTTCATGAAATTTTAGTGAGTTAATATAGGGAGATAGGGGGACATATTTAAACACATTTTTGATATTTACCCCCTCTTTTTTTTGAGGGGTGGGGGTAACTGAAATTTTAAATGGGATGATGTACTTTTGTTTATAAAATTCGAATCTACGTAAAAACTACGTATGTGTATAAACATTTTTTTGATTTGCTCTTTCGGTTACGGAATTATGGGTAACGAAATTTTAATTGAATAAGATGATACATAAATTTTACTACTAAATCAAGTTCACTTATTTCAGAATTATTATTCGTTTCCATGAAAATGCATTATTTTTACTTACGTCAGTTGAGAATTTTGACGTTTTAACGATTATTTCTCAGTTTATTGCTAGGTCCCCGGATTTGACCCCCCTTGCGTTTTCTTGTGGGGTTTTGTAAAGGACAAAGTGATGGCGACTGCACCTTCAACTTCAGATCATATGAAAGACCGAATCCGCTTTGCCTGATTCTTAGAAAACTATAGGCCTGTCGCTCTGCAATGTCACTTTGCAAAAATTTTTGAATCCTGTTTTAACAATAGACTAACAAACTTTCTGGAATCAAATTTAAATTTAACAAAATATCAGAATAGATTTAGACCCAAAAACTCTACGCTGGATAACGCTTTTCAGCATATACTCGTATATGACAGCTTAAGCAGTAGGGAATCCGTATTGGGGCTATTTTGGGACATGAGTGGTGCATTTGACACCGTGGATCATATATATGCAGATGACAAACATTACTGTAACAGGTAAAAAGAGATCAGATCTGAGTAGAATCTCTGACGGCGGTATTAATCACGTAAACAGTTGGTGTAATGACAGCAGGGGCGTAGCTACCGGGGGGGGGGGGTCAGACCGGGCAATCGCCCCAGGGCGCCTGCCCTAAAGGGTGCAGCTCAAAATACACTACCTATTTAAAATAATTGAATGATAATTAATTCATTTTTGCCCCAGGGCGCTTTGAACATTCGCTACGCCACTGAATGACAGCGGTATAAAGCTCAACAAAAGCAAATCATTGGAAATCGTCACAGAAAATACTACAATTAACTCAAGGCTTTTATTGAGAGTAGAAGGGCACTCGGTACAATGTATATAGACTCAACAAAATTTCTCGGATCGATCACTCTAAATTTGAAAATTGAACACTCCAAATTTCATATATTACGGACTATTCCAGTCGGTGATGGCTTACGGTATTACCTTTACCATTCAACTCACTTCCTGAATCTTCCGACGATGGTCCTGGTGGAGCCCTCAACCCCGGCCCCAATTCATGAGGATACCTTGGTCTACCCAGAGGAGAAAAAGCTCCCTGCATCCTTAGAAGCTGAGCTGCCCCAGAAAATTGTAAAAAGTGGTCCATGGAGGCCTGGGCGCCAAATGGGCCGCCGCGGCATAAAGTTGTAGAGGCGGAGGTAATACCCCCGACTCGAGCACCATTCGAGTTTCGAGTACACTGGGGATCGGCGTCGGGTACGGATCGTGTATTCGTGGCCCAAAAGATAGCTATACGATACATGGTTCGGGCACGGAACTGAGAGTCATGTGTGGACCTTTTTAGAAATCTACATTTAATGACATTTTCATCCCTTTACTCGTACTTGGATAACATAGTCCAAGATATATGGGCCTAAAAACCTATAATTGGGTCCTGGTTCATCACAAGTGCTTTGAAGAAACAGACAACTTGACAGCATTTAAACGCAGGGTCAGAACGTTCTTTATAGATAAATGTTTTTATTCGGCGGATGAATTCTTCGATTGACGTGTAATAATTCGTCTATTATGCACGTATTAATATAATTATTGTTGTTTTTGTTGTTTATTGTGAATTTTAGATTGTAAATGACGGGCGACGTTGTGTTTATGTGTTTTATTTATATATTATGTATTTATAAATATTAGCGTACTTATTGTTATGTTTCAATCATACTTTGTATTGTTGTGATGTTCTGGAAAGCGAATATACAAGTACTTTACTTTTTACTTTACTTTACTTTACTTTACTTTACTTTACCTACTCTACTCTACGCTACTCTACCTACTCCTCTATACTCTACTCTACTCTACTCCTCTATACTCTACTCTACTCCTCTATACTCTATATTATATATTATCTCCTCTCTACAATATAAACTGCTGGCCAATTCAAGCGGGACAAACTAAATTTTTGATAAAATTTAGAGTGGAATATTTTCGAAACGAAAAAAGATTTTGATTTAACTTTTTCAGTATGTAATTGAATAGTTCTTCTAGTTTTTATACTTCAAGGCACTATTGCTAGCAGTCGCTGCAACTCTATTTTACAGGGTGTTAAGTGAAACCCTGACTTTTTTGGAAAAGTTTTCCAGTTCCGAGAATCTAGGAAGAATTTTTTTTGAATTTTCTTTTCATACTAAAATGATCCATGGTCAAATACAAAAAAACAATTTCTCCGGATTTTCTCTATTTTCATTTGTTTTCCGTATACAGGGGTTAGTCGAAATTATCGACTTCTTCTTACAAAGGAACCCCTAATTTGGCCGTTTATTCACAAAAAGCGAAAGACCAAGTAAATTTGTAGTTTGAAGTAGTCCAGCTAACAAAATTAATACAAATTTTTGTACAGGGTGTAGCAAGTTTGGATCACGGGCTAGTAAATTATTATTTTTTAATTTCTACTACTTTTTCCTAAGTTAACTATTAATTATCACGTGCTACGTTAAAGGGTTAAAATTTGTTAGGTCCGATAACAGTACTGGTTAGAAAGATCCTTTTTGCCCAAACGGGTTTTTCATTTTTTGTCTAGTCCCATTTTTAGTGATTAAACGGCTCGCATTTTGAACCTAACTTTTTGCAATTGCATCCATGAACGATTGAAGTGAGAGTGCTTTTTTGGTGGTACATAATGAATGTTTTATCCAACCAAAAAACATGTAGTGGCCAAACAGCTAATGATGCTTATTCGAAGAATTTTTTAGCATTATACAGGGTTGCAAAAAATATACCACCTATACTTTGCAGGTGGATTTCTGTTAATTTAGCGGCGTTTCTATTTCTTAGTCAAAAGATCTAGTAGGCCAAAAAATAAAACATTTTCTTTGCTATTGACAGTTACCAAGGCAACAAAGTATTCTTCTTTGAATTGGTGCGTTATTATCCTTTATAATGGCTCGATTAAGTGCAAAAGAACAAGCTAATTGTTTGCGTTTACTACAAGATGGGGTAAAAATTAGTATTATTGCGGATATGTACGGGGTTGGGCGAAGTACAATATCTCGACTGCGTCAACTCTTCCACGAAACGGGAAGTGCAAACTATCGTTATGGGGGAGGTCGCCAAAAGAAAGTCGGCATTGCAGATGAAAGATGGTTGGTTAGAGAGGCTCGTCGAAGGCGAAAAATTCCATCAGAGAAAATTAACCAGGAGTTCAGAGCAAGAACACACATTCGTGTGAGCAATAGGACCATTAGAAGAACTTTAAACAATAATAACTTAAGGTGAGTTACTTCAAATGAGATCTTATTTTTTGTACCAATATTTTTAGTGTTTCATTTTAGTAAGTCGGCTATTATAATATCGACGTCAGCTGAGGCGTGAATCTTGGATTTTGCGCACCGATATTATAAATGTAAACTTGAACTAAGTTGTTCATAAATTAAAGTTTTGATAGGCGACCCTAAACACATTATTTGTGCTTGCAGCGTAATGTTCCTTAGTTCTTCCCTAGAACCCATGATACAAATAAATAGAAGATATGATATCTGACGTCACCTGGAGACTTTTGAGAAAAATGACAGAAAAAACAAATGAACAAAAATTCATCTCATTGGTCAAATTAAATGGGCAGCTTACACAAGGAAAAAATATACACATGGCAGTCCAGATGTTTTCACGTTGAAGTTCGTTTAGTTTAACTTGTCTACTTACGCATGTATATGCGTGTATATTTTTTATTCTTGAGAAATTTCCTGGTTTTGCTGCATTTCCTAGAACACCTTTATATCATAAGATCACTGTAAAATCAAATAAAACCCTGCAATATTGTTAAAAAACGTCAGTAGGAGCGACTGGTGCTCATCGGTATTACATTTGACATTAAACGATCGAGCTACGTGAATAGAATCGACTATAGAGTTATATCGTCGTCTTTTGTTAACTTAATGTATCAAATAAAGAGATGTTGCCATTTGGAGGATGAACTGTAACTACGTTCCCCGGCTGGGGACCTCTTGCAAGGTTGCCAAATTTTTGGAATAAAATGTGCAATTACCTAATAATAATTATTTGTTTTAAACTAATTCAGAAATTAAATTAATAAATAAAATTATAAAGCACTACGATTTCAATCCACGTTAACAAATTCTAATACAACCATAAATTGGTCTGGTATCTGAGACAACCTGGCGACATTGGATCTGACATACCATAACATAACCTCTAAAAATTCTATGTTGCTAAAATGTCACAGACTCGTATTTTTTGTGTATTTTTGCCTTGTTTGTGCCCATTTTGTATTCCCAATGGCTAAGTGGAATGGAATCGACGATATCCCAGGAACCTCCACCGAAAGGGCCTTATCCCCACCAAGAAAACGACAAGAAAACTTAAATGTGAAGGCCAAAGGAAATGCTAATAAATATTTATAAAGCTTCATTACAAAAGAAATAAAGTTTCATTACAAAAGAACTCTACCTTTTCCAGGACCCAGAGTTTGCAGCTGAATGTGAATGTGTTGAGTATGTATAGTTGCTCATCCAAAAGGTAAGTACCAAAAAAGACTATTTCAGAATGCTCACAAATTATTTCCAGTATGAAGGAAAACTGTAAGTAAAAACGGAATTTTCCCGACAGCTTCCTGCCTTCTTTGTTTATAAGGCAAGCAGCTGAAATCAAATGCGACCGTAGGTATACATAGTACTTAAAAAAATAAACTGTCAGAAACTTTCAAGTATTTTTTATAATTTTTATGGTAGCATTAAACCTTTTCTTCTTTGTAAGCATTCACATTATCTTATAATGGTACCTACCTATTTATAAGTATCTTAGTCACGATACACTTACAACGGTATGCTACGTTTGATGTCACTTCGAGTGAGAATCTTA
This sequence comes from Philopedon plagiatum, assembly GCA_963971165.1. Taxonomy (NCBI): domain Eukaryota; kingdom Metazoa; phylum Arthropoda; class Insecta; order Coleoptera; family Curculionidae; genus Philopedon; species Philopedon plagiatum. Next base: position 82,358,796 of record OZ020192.1, on the reverse strand, counting down.
AATTAACAAGGCACTTACCTAATCAAATGAAATATGACAATAATATTTTAATAAGCGTCAACCCCAGTTCGGTCTGATCAATCTTGGAACATTGGTTGGTTTAACAACGAACTTAGAAATCAGAGGGACACAATAGCTTTGTTAAATGAATATTGTGAGAGGAATAGAACGGAGTATGCTCAAACAGAACTAAAAAGATTAAAGACAAATTACAAAAAAGCACTTAAATTAGCAAAAATACAGTACAATAATAATCTGATTAATACAGCTCCAAACCCTGTTAAAACAATGTGGAAGTTAATTAACCAATCTAGAAAGAGGGGTGACAGAGTGGGGAACACGGCAGTTTCTCTGTCACCTCAGGTTTTTAATGACTACTTTGCTACAGTGGCCAAGAACCTGATCGGCGCTATGGGGATGGCTGATATCGATCCTCTTCACAATGTTACTGACTATACAACATCATGTCCAATTTTCCAATTTAATGAAGTTTCATATATTGAGGTTCGGGATATTATTAGCAAGTTAAAGAACAAAAATAGCTCAGACATCTACGGAGTCAATATGAAGGTAGTAAAAAGTATAAAAAACCTAATATACATTCCAGTAGCAAAGCTAGTAAATCTGTGTTTTAAAAATAGTATATTTCCTTCAAAATTGAAAAAAGCAAAAGTTGTTCCAATCTTTAAAAATGGGGACAGCACTCTGGTTTCAAATTACAGACCAATATCCCTGTTGCCTGTTTTCTCGAAAGTCTTTGAGAAGTGTATGGCAAACAGGATGAGTTCTTTCTTTGAGGATAATAATCTTTTTACGCCGGACCAGTTTGGTTTTAGAAGGGGTAAGAATACCTCTCTTGGAATTCTTAGCCTGATCTCTGATGTGATGGATTCATTTGAGAAGCAAGAGTATAATGCAACTGCTCTCTGTGACTTGAGCAAAGCCTTTGATTGTGTCACCCACAGTATTCTCTTATCTAAGCTTAAGTGCTACAATTTTCACCCAGATAGTGTACAACTAATAAAGTCATACTTGGAAAACAGAACCCAAATAGTTATGGTGGGAGGGGTGTCGTCGGGGGAGAGGGTGATGGATGTCGGTGTCCCGCAAGGGTCAATTTTAGGACCACTTCTATTTCTCATATACATTAATGATTTACCATTGGTGGACCCGGCAGCTACGTTCACTCTCTTCGCTGATGATACATCTTTGTCCTGTAGTGGGACCTCATATGATACTGTCACTGAGAGGCTGGGGGTGGCACAGTCACAGGCGGAAAGTTGGTTCAAGGCCAACAGGCTATTACTAAATAAAGATAAAACGCACACAATGTATTTCTCCCTGAGAGACTTCTCTAGCAAGCCTGAGAGCCTTGCCAGTGTAAAATTTTTGGGAATTCAGGTCGATAGGGGGCTTAAATTTGATGCCCACGTAGATTATGTATGCCAGAGACTTAGAAAGAGTGTCTTTGCTCTGAGGGGGCTACAGAACTCTGTTTCCCCTGGGGTGCTGAGGACTGCATATTTTGCTCTCGTGCACTCAATACTTTCGTATGCAGTCTTAGTATGGGGACATTCAACACATACTCGCAGAGTCTTTGCACTTCAGAGAAGAGCCATCAGGATTGTGGCTGGCCTTTCATATAGAGAGGACTGCAGGGATGCCTTCCGCTCTCTTCGGATTCTTACCCTCCCGTCTGTCTATATCCTTGAAAATCTGCTGTACATTAAGACCTATGAGGATAAATACACGTCACGTAGTGTCATACATAACCATGACACCAGAAATAGGGATAACTTAGAGGTGGCATATCGGAGGCTGAGGAGATGTCAGGGTGGACCTGATTTCCTGGGGGTTAAGTTCTACAACAAAATACCGATTGCAATAAGATTGCTCCCAATAAAAATTTTTAAAGATCGAGTGAGGAGGTTCCTGGAGGGGGAAACCTTTTATACAGTAGATGACTTCCTAAAGTGTGACACATCACAACTTGGGTTGTGATCTGTCATTTTTAATTTTTGATATGTTTTTAATATTCTTAATTTTTAATGTACTATTTTAATATTTGTTTGTTCAATATATGTAAGGAGAGTTTGTTTTGTAATTTCTTTAATCAAACATATTTTGTAGTGAGGATTTTTATTCTATTTTTTGTATATTGACTTGTGTAAACGCTTATTGTGTAATTGGCACCAATAAACTATTATTATTATTATTATTATTATTAACCCAACAAACTACCCGACAATAAGGTGTCCTGTACTAATATTTTAATAAATGTCAACTCAACACACTACCCGACAATAAACTGACCTGTACTTATGTACAAGGAGTGCAAGCGTCTAATCAATTTAGGATTCCCCTCGAAGTGACGTCATAGCGTAAGCATACTGTTGTAAGTGTATCGTGATCTTAGTAATAATAATAGGTATCAAAGCAATTTCAAAATATTCCTGTGGTCTGTAAATGGTTTATTTATGCGTTGTTTCCATGTGAAAAACCCCAAGTTAGGCCCTGTTATATTAGAAGTATTGAGATAAAAGTTGACATAATATTATATAAATTTCAGAGTCTTAAGGTTATTTTAATTTGCCAAATAGGCTAAAAAATGCATTTAAAATTGTGTCCATAAAGTTTTTAATGTCAGAAAATTATTATCAATCAACCTTTAGGTAGGTACTTGGTATGAAAAGGTAAAAAACAATACTACAAGGGATGTGAAAATTTTGAACAAGTTTTTCAAAAAGTAAAAGCATTTTTTAGCTATTTTTGAAGCTTTTTTGACATAATATTGGCAAATTAACACTATCTTACTCTCCCAATCAAACTCTGAAAAATGTCAAAGTTTAACCCTATCCTATATATGTCAATAGAACCCAACATGGGCTTAAAATGTAAAACAATGTTTAACATGTAAAACACTGTGGAGTGCTTTAAAAAAATGTAGGTACTGCATTGATAAGATAGATTCTTTGTTCGATAAGGCTTTTAATTAAACCCAAGTAGCTTTTGGCAATAGGCGTGCATATACATATGTAAGTAACTGCACGTATTGGTTTTCCCAAATTAACATTTTGAAAGATTTTACAATCATTTTCTTAGTAGGTATATTTTAATGTATACGTAATAGATATTTTATCCAGTATTTTGTTTGCATTTTTTGTCTGTTATACTATACAGTAATGTCTGGGTTATCTGAACAGAAAATTGCTAGACCCTGTTAGGATTACCTACACATTCTACTATGGACTATGGACATTGAACTCATAATAATAATCCGAAACATGGACGGATTATTATTATTATTATTAATTTTTTTGTTTTTAGTAAAATGAAGAGAAAATAATGAACTTGCAGGAAAACCATGAAACTGGCAAATTAATTTACATTACATTACATTTACATTTCAAGACCCAGGATAAATGATATGTCTTATGTTGTTACCATTACGGAGGCATCGTGGTATTTTGGAGAGGTTGAAAAAGATGTTACTCCTCAAAAACCAATTGGAAACACCTGTGGAGTCTAGTGAGAAGGAGCCCTTGGATTTAAGTCCTTGGTTTTACTCAGTGGCGGCTGGTGAAATTTCAAAGTTGTATATCTCTGTTCCTACTTACAGGACCCATACCAAATTTAGGAGTTTTAATAGTGAGCCCACTGGGAATGTTTTGGTAAAGAAAAAAACATTTTGTAATTTGCGAAAAAAAGTTAAATTTTTGTTGTGCCCCTCCTAAGAAAAAAATGAACACTTCTAGGTATTTTAGATATTATTTTTTCTAAACAAATTTTACTTTATTTTGTCGACAGTTTTTAAATTTTGAGAGAAAAAAGTGTATTAGTAGAAAGTTATAGTCATTTGAATTTTTTTTTTAATTATATTTTAGACTTAAAAAAATTCAAATGACTATAACTTGTAGTATAATGCTTATTTAATGTAGACTCACCGTAAGATATTGTGTAGTTGACATTGTCATAGGGTGCTTCTGGCTAGTTTTGGTATCTGTGGGGTCACCAGTCAGTAAATAAACGGACTTGTAGAAAGTGATGTTATTTTATTGAGCTCAATAAACATAATATACTACATAACTTTCTACTAACACATTTTTTTCTCTCAAAATTTAAAAACTGTCGACAAAATGATGTAAAATCTGTTCAGAAAAAATAATAAATACAATACCTAGACGTGTTAATTTTTTCTTAGGAGGGGCACACCAAGAATTTAACTTTTTTCGCAAATTACAAAATGTTTTTCTCTTTACCAATACATTCCCAGTGGGCTCACTATTGAAACCCCTAAATTTGGTATGGGTCCTGTGAGTAGGAACAGAGATATACAACTTTGAAATTTCACCAGCCGCCACTGGTTTTACTTCATATCTATTGAACTCCTTAGAACCGACAAAAATATCAGTTAGGTGCCAATCACTATATAGGTGCCAACAACTGTATGTTTTACCCTATATTTTTTGTTATTTTTAAATTGTTTCTTTAAATAAATTTTGAAATATAAATTGAATTGTTTTTTTTTGTCTTTTTAAACTCTGTACCTACACTTTATCCTTAATCAACTTATTAGAGTCATCTGTTTTAATAATACTCTTAAAAAAGTATATTCTTTACTCTGGTATTAAAATGCATTGTCTTCCAGAAATAAAAAATATAAAAAAAATTACAATGTTTAAAAGAAAACTGAAGAAATTTCTTCTAAAAAAATATCAATTTTTTATATTCTATGACTAATTAATTTTCCTCAGGCACGTGATTGTTTCATCACAGTCTTTTATCGCAACTCTATCAGTCTATAAGATTCTTTATATATATATATATATATATATATATATATATATATATATATATATATATATATATATATGTGTGTTCTAAACCTACAGTTGATATGAACAATAATCAGTGCCTTGCCAATTCCACCTTTTGCTACATTTGTTTGTTACTGCAGACTTAGAATTTTGTAATTTCATTTCAAAATATCCACTATCATAATGTTAATAGACAGACGTTTATTCTTTCATAACAGTAGTGTCTTTCTTGCTCTACGTGGACACACACAAACCTCATTCACAACAATGTGGACCTAGAGGAGTTTGGAAAGAGAAGGAATATTCCTATTAAAAATAATAAACTTTTGAAGTACCTACTTTTGGAGTGCTGTTTTATAATAATATCTTACCAAAATCTTCGAAACCTTCACTGCCTTTAAACTAATTTTTTTTTAACATAACTCTGTTAGCATAGATACTGCTAGCAGATTATAAACGTAAAAATTTTACTATTTGAAGATAGCTACTGCCCAATAACCATGTGCTTATGAATGATAATTTAATTCTGCCTTAATTTCTGTATACCTAATATGCACGGGCATTTTTTTTAATAAATAAAGAAAACTCAGCAAAATTGAGTAAAGATTTTTTATTAAAATAAATCATAACATGAGTTTAAAGAAATATTCCCTATTCTCTGATAAATTCTACAAACCCTACCTCAACCTGCGAACAGCGAAATTCTTAACTTAAAGTACTTGTAGAAATAAAAATTATAACTGTTTAGCTCAATGTGACAGTTTCTCAATTAAATGTTGAAAGTTTTAGCTCTAGAAGGATAAACAGACTTTGCCCTGGTACTTTTACTGTAACTGAAAACCAAAATTTTTGTATGATTAGGGGTAGGGTAAATTTCATTCTTTCCTCCTCTCTGACTTCTTTATCGAACTATTTGGGATGGAGGTTCCTGGTTAGATGGTATGGTAATTTTCATTCTTTCCTCCTCTCTGACTTCTTTATCGAACGAACTATTTGGGATCGAGGTTCCTGGTTAATCATCTCCACAATGCCCGGCCTTGTCGTACTTTTTCGGTAGTTGTTAGCCAGTAACAGATTTATAGAATAAATAAATTTAAGCGGCCAACACTTTATACAAACATTTTCTACACAGAAAAATAAAGGTTTATTCGTTTATTATCAACACTACAGAAAAAACTTATGGGACATGCTCAAAATGTCATGTTGCTGTTTATCTTAACTTAACCTAACTTTTTCTAGTTGTCAAAATTTCAAAATATGATAAAGAAAAAAGGTGAGATAGATATACTTTATTTGTCCATTGTAAAATGGGGTTTTGTCATCATTCTCAAAACCAAAATTTTTAATTTTTATGATTCCGCGATATTTTGTAAACGAAACACATCTTTAAAGATCGCGTTGTGTTTAAAACTATTTTTTGGTGATTTTATATTACTTTTAGGAGTTTAAAAGTAAAAATGAGATGTGCTGTGTATGGTTGTGATGTGGACAATCAATCAATGAATGTATGTATTTATCCCTTTATTTACATGCTTATTTTAAATTATATACTATAAAATTTGTATTAGAAGCAGGAGGCAAAGTGTATTGCCAATAAAATTTATATAAAATCGCCTTTAACTAACATTAAACTCTATATTGACCGTTATAAATTTAAAAAATTCACCAGGTGACGTCATGCGCGAATTTGACAGCGCTTGATATCATACCTTCTTTTACTTGTATCATGCCTAGAACCAACGTTATGAAAATTGACCTAATTTTGCATTTTAGTATAATAAAAGCTACTGTTGGCTTATTTATTGGTTCATTCCCTACACCTATACTACAGATTTTTAAGCCAAAATTTTAATTTTAGAGCTCGGCGACGTGCTAAATGTGTGCGACTTCTACCACAGCATAGGCGAAGACGTCTCCAGTGGGCATATGAACATCGCAATTGGCCATTAGATAACTGGGAAAACTGCATGTTTGTAGACGAGTCAAGATTTAATTTAATTCACTCGGACGGCAGAATATTAGTTTGGCGTGAACGTGGCGAACGGTATATGGAGGAGAATATGGCTCCTCAGGAACCTTTTGGTGGTGGAGGCGTTACTGTTTGGGGTGGTGTAATGTTTAATGGCAAAACGGAACTTTTTTTAACATTGGAGCCCATTAACGGTCAGGTATATAGGGACGAAATTTTAAGCAATATCGTTCTACCATTTGCAAACAATTTTGGGAACGATTTTGTGCTAATTGACGATAACGCCAGACCTCATAGAGCACGCATTGTGCAAGAGTTTTTGGAAGCTAATAATATTACCAGGATGGTCTGGCCTGCAAAATCACCAGACATGAATATTATCGAACACGTCTGGTCTAAATTGAAATTATTGGTAAGTTCTAGGGAAGATCCTCCTCAGACTCTAGAACAACTTGCAGACGCCATTGTTCAGGAGTGGGAAAATATTCAGCAAGAATTTGTCAATAATTTGGTAATAAGCATGCCTCGAAGATGCCAAGAGATAATAAATGTAAGGGGAGGTCCTACTAGGTATTAAGATTTGTTTTGTTTTCGTTAGTTGCAAGTTTTTATAATACCTTCAAGTAAAAAAAATGTTCTATAATTTAAAACGTTTTCTGTTTACCTATAAAAGTAACAACCAAAATTTACATTTTGGATCTCCTAAAGTAATGCCGGGAAAAATAACTACTAAATTTGAAAATTACGTATCTTTTCGAGTACTTTCAAAAGTAATTAAATCTTCTGAAATTTCTATACCTTCTAAAAACTACGCTATACAGAATTTTATAACTTGTTCAGTTGAATTCACTATCCATCTCCAATTTTTGACGAGAATTTAAGACTATGTGACTATTAATTTAAGACACTTCTTATTAATTAAAATTTCTCAATGCCATGTACTGACTTTTTAGAGCAGTGGTAAAATATTTTTCTTTTATAATGAATAATCGAAGTTTACGAAAATCCAAAGATATCGAGAAACACGTGGCTTCTATTATAAGTAGTAACTTCTGCACAATCCTGTATAATGTGAAAAAGTTCCGAATGAATATTATTCTTTTTATCTGTATCGTTACTAGATTTTATTAATAATAAGTAGGACATTTTCTTTAATAATTATTAATATAGCAAAAAGGAACTTTATGAATACCTAAAGGACTCTAAAATCACATGATTTTCATATAAAATGTAGGTGATATGTTTTGGGCAAACGCGGACAAAAGCAGCGAATAAGCATCTTTAGCTCTATGGCCACGACACTTTTTTATTGGTTGGTTAAACCAATAAACGATGTCCACTTCAATAGTTCATGAATGCAATCGCAAAAAGTTAAGTTTTAAACGCAAGCCATTTGTATCACTAAAAATGGGACCAGACAAAAAAATTCAAAAACAGTTTCGGCAAAAAGTTCCAAGAAAATTGGGACTATATTCAATTAATTTGAAAATCACATGACTTCCATATAAAGTATAGGTGGTATATTTTTTGCAACCCTGTATAATGCTAAAAAATTCTTCGAATAAGCATCATTAGCTGTTTGGCCACTACATGTTTTTTGGTTGGATAAAACATTCATAATGTACCACCAAAAAAGCACTCTCACTTCAATCGTTCATGGATGCAATTGCAAAAAGTTAGGTTCAAAATGCGAGCCGTTTAATCACTAAAAATGGGACTAGACAAAAAATGAAAAACCCGTTTGGGCAAAAAGGATCTTTCTAACCAGTACTGTTATCGGACCTAACAAATTTTAACCCTTTAACGTAGCACGTGATAATTAATAGTTAACTTAGGAAAAAGTAGTAGAAATTAAAAAATAATAATTTACAAGCCCGTGATCCAAACTTGCTACACCCTGTACAAAAATTTGTATTAATTTTGTTAGCTGGACTACTTCAAACTACAAATTTACTTGGTCTTTCGCTTTTTGTGAATAAACGGCCAAATTAGGGGTTCCTTTGTAAGAAGAAGTCGATAATTTCGACTAACCCCTGTATACGGAAAACAAATGAAAATAGAGAAAATCCGGAGAAATTGTTTTTTTGTATTTGACCATGGATCATTTTAGTATGAAAAGAAAATTCAAAAAAAATTCTTCCTAGATTCTCGGAACTGGAAAACTTTTCCAAAAAAGTCAGGGTTTCACTTAACACCCTGTAAAATAGAGTTGCAGCGACTGCTAGCAATAGTGCCTTGAAGTATAAAAACTAGAAGAACTATTCAATTACATACTGAAAAAGTTAAATCAAAATCTTTTTTCGTTTCGAAAATATTCCACTCTAAATTTTATCAAAAATTTAGTTTGTCCCGCTTGAATTGGCCAGCAGTTTATATTATAACCTAATAAATCGTAATTTCGTAACCGAAAAAGAAAATCAAAATCAATTTATAAACAAAAGTAGGTACATCATTCCATTTAAAATTACAAAGTTACCCCCTACCCCTCAAAATAGAGAGAGGGGTCAAATGTCAGAAATATGTTTAAATATGCCCCCCCCCCCCCCCCCATCTCCCTATAAGCAAAATTTCATGAAAATATTTTAAATCGTTTTCGAGATATCGCCTTGTAACACCTTTAAAAATCTCACCCTGTATAATAGGTAGAACTAAACACGTTTATAATATTTTTTGAATCTAGGAATAGTTGGTACAAAAATATACGAGTATAAAAAGTGTAATTTAAAAATAATTTTGTAATTTAAAAGTTTCAACTATTATGTCCAATACTGTACCTACCTAGTTATTTATAAAAGAATTTATAAAATGCCTAGTTTTACAATTTGTCTAGAACTTATGAACCTATTTGTTATTTGTTTTATAACATATTCACCGACAAAAAAAACAAAGCATCTTTATTATATTTTTAAACCGTCGTAATTTAAAAAGAAATAAAAATCGGATTACAACTGACTTATATTTACGTGTATAATACACCCCTAGAATTTGGTAAGTTCCTCCCGACTCACCCTGTATATTATATCAGAAAAATACTTACAATCATGTAATCTCCTACTGTGTTGGATAGGTTGGTTACTAGAGTAAATGAAGAGCCAAACAGTTCATCTGGAATATCTAGCGATACAGGCTGTCCTGGAGTAAACATAACAATGTCTTCGGTGGTAGTAGGACCTTTCGGTTTAGAAGTAGTGGGCTTGTCCCAGGCAAATCTATAACCAGCTGATTTAGCAACTCTGTTCTTCTGTAAGAGTAATTATAGCTGTTAAGCGTATTACATATGTATATACAAAACGCTATTATTTTTGTGTTTAGTGACTGATGTCAACTTGCCTTGGCTTGACCACAAACGTTAATAAAATTGCACGATTGCTAATACTTACAGATGTCACTGTAATAGGCCGATTTAGGGTCTTTTGCCAAATGATATGAGATAAATTTAAAATTGCGGTAATTGCCGACAACAGACGTTTAAGGGACTCAAATGAAAGCGATATATTATATTGACACAAAAAACTCTTACATGTTGGTACAATAATTCTTTTCTACAGTACAATCTCGTTGTAAATTGGTACAACTTTCAATAATTATTCTGTGTATCATTTAAAAAAAAATGTACTGTTTCTCAGCGGCGGCTGGTGAAATTTCAAAGTTGTATATCTCTGTTCCTACTTACAGGACCCGTACCAAATTTAGGGGTTTTAATAGTGAGCCCACTGGGAATGTTTCGGTAAAGAAAAAAAACATTTTATAATTTGCGAAAAAAAGTTAAATTTTTGGTGTGCCCCTCGTAGGAAAAAAATGAATACGTCTAGGTATTTTATTTATTCTTCTTTCTAAACAAATTTTACATCATTTTGTCGACAGTTTTTAAATTTTGAGAGGAAAAAATGTGTTAGTAGAAAGTTATAGTCATTTGAATTTTTTCTTAAATTTTATTTTAGGCTTAGAAAAATTCAAATGACTATAACTTTCTACTAACATATTTTTTTCTCTCAAAATTTAAAAGCTGTCGACAAAATGATGTAAAATTTGTTTAGAAAAAAGAATAAATAAGATACCTAGACGTATTCATTTTTTTCCTAGGAGGGGCACACCAAAAATGTAACTTTTTTCGCAAATTACAAAACGTTATTTTTCTTTACCAAAACATTCCCAGTGGGCTCACTATTAAAACCCCTAAATTTGGTACGGGTCCTGCAAGTAGGAACAGAAATATACAACATCGAAATTTCACCAGCCGCCACTGCTGTTTCTGTTAAAGATCATTTTTTGTATTATGCCGTAAGAATTTATTATTCTATTTATTAAGTATTACCCGACATCTAAAAAAGAAGGTTGTCTGTTATTACATCTGTGTATATGTACGTCCGCTATTTTTTCGGGAACCACTGAATTGATTTAGATAGCTGTTATATATGTATATGACTTGTCTACAATGAAAACGGGTTTTAGAAAATCTAAGTTTAGCTATAAGTCCATTTGTTCCAGGAAAAAGAATACCCCTTGACATTGTTTTAGTAAATTCTAAATTAATTTAGATTAAGAACTTTAGACAATAATTAAACTAAATGCGACTAGGGCTTACATCACTGTTTGATTTCTAAGAATAATGTTGTAATGTAATGTAAAGTAATAATTGTAAAATGAGTAATTTCTTAATAAACTGCCTTAGGATTAAAAAGATGTATATAACGCATGGATACATTACTCGCAAATCATTTGTTGTCTAAAGTAGGTATTGCCTAAGTTGGCATGAATAATGATACGTATTTTTATTTCCTCTTAAGACAGGACCATTTTTATTAGTGTTCCGTGAAAAGGAATACTTATGAAATCATTTCGGTGTCCGTTCATGCGTCTGCTACAGGCGATTTTCTTTGAAACTATTAGACTTAAAAATTTGAAATTTACCACAGAGAGAGAGAGAGAGAGAGAGAGAGAGAGAGAGAGAGAGAGATTGGTGGTGGCTCAATTAGAGACGTGAAGTATAAAAAGTTGAATTTTGATTCTGGGGGTTAATTTCAGGGGGTAAATTGGGAAATGGATTTTTTTTTTCGTGTAGGGTGTCAAATGAAAGCTTATTGAAGCACGAATTCAACAATATATATATATATATATATATATATATATATATATATATATATATATATTGTTGAATTCGTGCTTCAATAAGCTTTCATTTGACACCCTACACGAAAAAAAAAATCCATTTCCCAATTTACCCCCTGAAATTAACCCCCAGAATCAAAATTCAACTTTTTATACTTCACGTCTCTAATTGGGCCACCACCAATCTCTCTCTCTCTCTCTCTCTCTCTCTCTATATATATATATATATATATATATATATATATATATATATATATATATATATATATATATATATATATATATATATATATATATATGATGTATTTTTTTTTGTTAATTTTTTTAGGGCAAAACGCTTAAAAATTGCTGCCCCCACCCTTATCACCAAAAGGATCGCTCAGAAAAATCTGAAAAAATCATGAACATTGAGAATTAGGTCTAGATTGAGCCAAAATTATCGGAAATGAAAAATTCTAGCGCAATCAATTGTTATAAACAATTTGTTTATTTCCTTATAACTGCTGAATCATTGGTTTTAGAGAAAAAGTTTTTTCGGCAAAACTATTTCTCACGATGTAACAACATTTGTTGTTTGTCCCCCACCCTTCTCATTCTTCTCACCAAAAGAATTGCTTAGAAAAATCTGAAAAAATCACAGACTTTGAGAATAGGTGTAGATTGAGCCAAAATTATCAGGATTAAGAAATTCTAGCGCGATCAATTGTTATAAACAATCTAATTGTTTATTTCTGCTATAACTGCTAAATCATTGGTTTTAGAGGAAACGTTTTTCGGCAAAAATATTTCTCATGTAAGGAACAGCTTTTGTCTTGACAAGTTTTTCAAAATTTTTAATTTGGCCCTGTCTAAACGTGAGGGCTACCATTAATAATTTAAGTGGGGGGCTGATGGCACGGAACACTAATTGTGCAAGTATAGCGTGCACTTGACCGATTTTTTGGTGTTTATGTATTCTCCATACCTACATATATCTAAGTCAATTTTTGGATCAGATGAATACGGACAATAATTTGTTTAGATTTTGAAACCTATTTAATAAATACGTGTTACCTACTTTCGTATTTTTATATAATTAATATTGCACTATATATATAAACCGGTCCCTAAGGGGTCGAATTCTTGAGTTTGTAAGAGAACTGTTCCCTAGAGAACGTTGTCACGGTAGAACGATTATGTTGATTGCAGCCTAGCGTCTTAGTTGTAGTGCAGCACATTAAGCAAAATGATTGGTTTCAACTTAGCAAAAGGCAAATATGGTAAATTTGATTGGGGGGATATCTTACACTAGATGTTAATCGGCACCTCCAGTTTGTCGCATTTCTTTTGGCCCAGTGTTTATGAAGGACCAGACGACAGTATACTTGCCGAAAGTATTAGCGTTTGATTCATGGTTATTTTCATTAATTATATTATGAATTATACTCAAGCCTTTAATATTACCGTATTTGTTGTAAAAATTTGTAGACTTGGTCACGGCCAGATTAAGATATACAGATTATTCATTCGAATATGTGCAATTCTAATCTTAGGTGTTTTTGATATCTTTGGTGTGGTCTGCTTGGTCATTTCGATTAGATCAAGGACGACAATATTTCAGCCGTTATGATTAGGTAATATTCAAGTAATCCGGTATATTTATTAAGTAATACTTAATTAGGATTTTGTGATTGGACGGTGGGGATTGGTTAAACAATACCATTTAAAATCAGTTAACCTGAACCTGCAGTAGGTAATTGAAATTATCTCATGGGTATATTTTATATTTTTTTAAATACTTTGTAGACAAGTAGTCCTAATATGGAATTTTTAACACTTTATTTTGTGTCCCCGATTTCTCTTATAATATTGTATTAATTTGTTCTTTAGTAGGTAAAGAGGACGGTGCTCATTTCAGTAATTAGTTCTGGTATGTTCTGGAATTAACCAAAATAAATACATACGGTGGTATAAATACACTACTCAGCCACTTTTAATACAAAATAAATTATTTTTCGGGTTTTCTTGCTAAAAAAAGTAACCAACATCCTAGACACACATAAGTTAAAAAAGTGCACTACTAATTGAAGAAATCCACTGAATTGCATTATTCAGTCCCCCCCAAGACAAACTCATGGTTTCTTTTATAAATAACTTTTTTTTAAGTAACATGACAAACTCCTTGGGTTTGCTTCCCAAAATATCTCATTGAATTTTTAAAAGAATGCTTGCGGAATACCATCATATTGTTTTAATAAACCAATGAACTAAAATATGGATGGCAATTTTAGTTTTCACAATTTCACAAAATTAACTTTTGTGAAAAAGAAATATGTATAATATTCGTGTAATTTGGGTATCCAGAGTGCAAGTTTAAGATAGCCATTTTTTTTTTTTGGTTTTCTTTTTTACTTTTATCAATTTTATATTTATATTTTTAATTGTTTGATTGGCATAAATAAACATCTTTATTATTATTATTATTATTATTATTATTATTATTATTATTATTATTATTAAGAGCCAATATTTTAGTGTTTGTGTGTAAAATAAAAAAAACTTACTGACCTTTGTTATAAATACCATTTATTAAAAAAAAACTATATACATAATCTACAAAAGATTACAAATTGTTTTCTTATTTAAACTATTTACATTTTTTTGTAATCTCAAATTGAAAATGAAATAAAATGTTACAATAATATAAAAATGGCAAAATGTACAAAATACACATTTTTGTATCAAAAGCAATAACATAACACCTACTTACTAAAGATTACAGCGATATTAATAAAGACATTTTTTGATCTAATAGAGTGACTAGAATATAACTCTTTAAAACTCAGCAATTTTTCTTATTAAAAATTATCTATATCTTTTGCTAAAATGCTAATAATATAAATCTTAAATAGGTTAAATTTATAGTCAATAAATTAAGCTTTGTCGATTGAATTAACCCCGCAATTAATTGTTTAAAAAAAGCAAGGTGAAAGTAAAAGATAAATGGGAAAATATACCAGTATCTTTTCGGATATTTGTTTTTTGGAATAAAAATTACTAAACGTTTACCTACTGGGAGCTATTTAAGATGGGTCTTTATTGAAAAAAAAACACAAAATTAAAAAACAATTTTCCGTCTCAAACTGGGAAATTTTAAAATAATGTTATCATGAACTTATTTCTACTTTTTATAAATTCTTTGACAAAATAACACTTTATCTGTCATGTTTAAGTTCTCTAAACAATTTTAACTTTGGTGGGTCCTTGTGGAGGTATTAATATTTTTGTAAACTATCGTTTAGTGCTATTAGATTATGATGCATATTTTCAACCCATTAGGAAGTCTTAAGATTTTACTTTTATTGTACTACGAAACTTGCACTTTTTATGTTAGGGTAGGGGTCCTGTTCTTCCCGATTCTTAAAGAGCACTCTCCGTTCTTTTTTTCGTTGGTTTTTCTACGGCTAAATCTCTTTCTAGTTTAGTCATAGAAAAACTTAACAGAGAACATCCAAAGAGCGTTCTCTTGCAATTTCATTAGGCGATTTAGAAAAATGTAAACCCTAAAACAAAAAGTTTAGTTTCGTGCAGCACAGATAAATAAATCTTCGTTTTTAATATTTTATTCGATATTGATATCTTCAAGTTTGCTAAAATTATCTTCTCCATAGCAGCTAACATCTTTGGGTGTAGAATAAAAATCTGAGATGGGACTATAAGCTGTTTAAGTTGCACCACAAGAATGCTATAACCTTAAAATGCAAAATATTTTAAATGTCAACTATTAATATTTTCGAAATGATATATTTAACTTTGGTTACCTACATAAAACTTGTCTGGAACTATCCAGAAAATTTAAAAATGACAACAAAAATGAGTTATTTATTCCATTAAACATGGTGGATGATAGTTAACATAATATATATGAAAGTGAAATATGCATAATATTGAATAGTAATTCTTAAATAAGTATTGTGTTTTCATCCAAATTTAAAAAGGCATAAGCTAGGGTGGATAATTCTTGGTAGGTCACCATAACTGCAAAGGGTTAAAACACCAATACACAGTAACGCAAAAATTTCGGTGCTATAATCATTGGAAAAATAATTACGTACAATGGTACATTCTTGTTTGTAAGCAAAAAAATCGTTGTAATCTTTAATCCATTAAAAAATTAGGTCATTACTCTACTTTAGAACCTGACCTGAGCGTCTGGTTTCGGCAAGATAAAAATACAGAATTTATATCATTCTTTTATGTAATGAGGATGTAATTTTTATAGCAAGTGAAAGGCTGACCTTGCGATTAAGAGAAGCAGTGAAATAGAAAGACATTCTTGACCTTAAATTTATTCCCTTCAATTTCTTGTGACAAGCGTTAAGAAATTATCTAGTAGTTCACATATGTGTACAGGGTGTCCAAATCTAATCTATAATGATAAAAATTTAGTATAGTAAGGAAAGAAATGTATTTTCTACTAATGAATCGTAATAGTGATAACTAAAAACAAAAGAACACCATGCATATTTTGCAATATTTCTATGGTTCTTGACTTATTGGACAGTTTATACTCGTATTATACTGAAATATAATGGGTCTGACACACTACGTGGCATTGTCTTGGCAGTCGCTGGAAAATAAAAATATTATAATTTTGTGTAACGCGTAAAGCAGCTAAACGTTCTTATCTACTAAGAAATGTCAGCATCCGCTTTAACGGGAAATAATAAACTAGATTTCAGCGGTAATAATTTTTGAGTCTAACAGTTGGAAGAGATTCCGAAGTTAGAATTGTGACTGTAAAACTAAAAACTCGGATAAGAAGACATTCAGAATAGGCTATTGAATTAAATTACTTTTTAGTTTATAATTCATGACCCGATACTTATTGACTTTTTAACTTATCAATAATGACAGAGAACAATACACTTCTTTGTTAATTTAACTAAATTCGTACATTTTATAATCGAAGAAAGTTAGTTATTAGGGATGTCTTGGGTTTAAAACCGCGTGTCAAATATGTACCCAAACAAACTTTGAATACAAGTTTAGCTCAAGAATGTGCTTCTATGGTACTTCCATTTTACAACCTTCTTTAGAAAAATAACTCTAAAATTGAGCTAGAGTTACTATTGATGACCTGAGCTACCACCTAAGAGGGCTCCAAAGTTAAAACCTGCGTGGCCACCACCAGATCCGGAACCGCTTCCCAACTTGCTAGTTACAATGTTAAGGAGTGGTGCAGCAGCTTCTAATTTTTGACCAATGGCTCCAGATAAGACGCTGGAGAGAGATATGACAGGATCTTTCGGAGGTTCGATTCCGTGGGCCTTGTTTTTGATAATATTTTGTTTATCTAACTGGTCAATCCAGGCGGTCTTTGAGTCGATAAATTTGTTGATTTTCTGTGAATATGCAATAAGACATGAGTAATATTGTAAAACATTGTAGAATAAAGTTAAAACATTTACAGGAAATTGTAAATCTAAGGAAAATGAATATTATTAGTACATGATTTTTTCGTGTGACTTATGTAAATCGTCAGAATGAATCTAGTACGTAGGTAGGTATAATAAGAACTGTTATAAAAGATTTATTTTATACTGGCCAATTGGAGCATTAGAGCATATGATTATTCCATATATCTTAGACGTTGTGTATTATTTTTCACAATAAAATATATGGATATTTATGTATTATTTTTATTTGTATTGGAAATCATTTCCGTAATTTTTTTTTGTTGGTTAAATTTCTGGATATTTACAATAAATTATGAGCAAATATAATAAACTGAAACATTTTGTAGGTGCTGAATACATGAATTAGCTTGTATTGTTAACAAAAATTCGAAAACCAACTATAGTCCTGATTATCTTAATGTTTATTGAATATAAGGCGAAATTCTGTTCTTAAGCAAAATGTTTCGTTTTGTTTAATATGTGTTATATATTTACTTCTGAGCACTACTGTTTTTGTAGAATATTAACAACAAGTTTCCTAAAACGTACTTATTAATACAAACGGTTTACGTAGTAAGGTCCAGAGGTTTTGGCTTGAACAACTTTAGGTGGCCGTAGGCGAATTCTACCTTGTCTGCCATGTTTATCCCCTCACTATTCTAGTTTTAGTAGGCTATTTTAAAGATATAGGTACTCAATGCGAATATTTTTATATCTCTTTTAAAATGAATAAAATCGAATATGTGTGATAATCAAAACCTTGAGGAAAGAAGGGCTTAAAGCAGCCAAAATTAACAACAGTTTAAATGGCGTACATGAAGATTCTTACTATTCATATTTCATTATAAGAGAATGGACAATTTTATCTAAATTGCGAGGATAAACTTTGGTAAATTATCCCCGCTTTGCTAGATTTGCGGAAGGCGCTACTCTGAAAACAACTGACCTTGTGGAAGAATAATTAAATTGCTCCAAGGTGTGTTCCAAGACTTTTTTCATATATTGCATAAAAGGATGGGCGTGTTATGAGTTTTTACTGGAATAAAACCTCAACTACGTCATTTCTGGACCCACTTATCATTGGCGATTAGACTATGACCTTGTATAAGGATCTTTTGTTTTTAAACAGTCAATAGAATAGAGGAAACCTGACCCAGCGCCCCAGTTTATGAATAAAGAATTATGAAGTAATAAATAAAGAATGTGCCGATTTCAAAAGTGATGTGCCACCTGCTAGGAAATTTTACAAGCGACGAAGAAGGTATTATTAATGCACTTTTTGCCAGCTTAGGTAAAAACTATTTTTATAGGTATAGCCAGAGAGATGTAAATAATAAAGAATGTACTCATTTAAAATTGATGTGCAACCTTCGAGGGAAGTTTAAAAGCGACGAGGGAGTTCAAGCAGTCACTGATTTGTCAGCTTAGAAAAAGACTATCTTTGGGGCATGTAAAGATGTTGCTGGTAAGTCATAAAAGATGTGTTAAATTAAGGAGAAATTAGGTGTATGAAAACATGGTCATCATAATTTATTCCTTCCACTTCTTATCTTCTTTCTCCAGCCAGAAACTTATGGACCGTACTGCATACATCCATACAAGATACTTCTCGTAATACATTCTTCGAAATTTTAGTGACTATTCTAAAATGAAACTCGGTAGGTACCAAAAGGTTATGTGACTTATTTTGTAATTTTCTATCCAATTTAACATAAATATCTGGTCTTTATGACGTTACTAGGTATGAAAGTATATTAGAATTATAACAAATATTTTTATATACTTACGTTAAAAACAAATCCTAACACAGCATTTTTAACTCCATATACCACTTCCACTTTTCTCTTGTCCCTATATGCGTCATCATTATGTTCCTGTAATATACGAAATTTTTATTCACTTGAACTTGTAATTAGTTTATCATTTCCACAATCAGTATAGCATGGAATTAATGATTTTAACGTAGGTAAAATTTGACGTATGTAAAACATAGTACAAGAAGAGAGTATATGTCCAGTACGTCTAGTTGAAAATAAGTCTGTTGACAAAGTAAATAGATATATTATAGTAAAGATTTATTGTACAACAAAAAATGTTCTTCAAATCGGTTCAGATATATAATATGGTTTATAATATACAAAATAATTCAGTGTGGAGATACTTTTTGGGGTATTCGTTCGGCCTGCTCTTTTTGCTCTAATTAGAAAAAAATAGTTTAATAACTGCTTTAGGGGTTGGTAAAAGAAAAATCCTGAAATTAGTTTTTACGTATTTGTAAGTGACGCAAATTAAATATGAAATCCCCGCATTCCCTAGTTTAAATCTTGCAAAACTGCGCTTGGGAACTTAAGATAAAACATCATAAAAATTTCAAATTTCTAGTCCTGTAGTATATCAGGTGCATTAATGAATCTAAGCCGTTTTACATACTACTGAAAGTCGGTCCTGATGATCGGTCAAAAAAAAAATGAACAGATTATTTTGATTCCCCATGGATACGATTGATCAGTTGTAAAAATATATTTGCCAAGAGCGGAGCAACGCGGTGTTGTCGCGTTGTGCGTGAAAAGACTAGTACAGCGAAGAAAGAACAAGTTCAGAAATATTTGGGTACATCCGTTATGTCTAGAACCATTCTAGAACGGCATATAAAAGGTGCATTTGTCACCCGATGTTCAAAGTTAAGAGCTGATCCAAACAAAATTTTGAATGTCCATACCTCATTTGAGAAACTGCATAGCAAACTTGAAAATGAATTAAAATTTTTAAGCACTATAAGAGTTTATATTTTTTCTGTGCAGAGATAGTGCGTGGCTTTATTTAAAAATTATATCAACTATTAGCTCTAAATAGTCTCTTTATTTCAATAAATATAATAAAGCATAATAATAATAATAATAATAATAATAATAAAAATGTTTATACTACTAAGTTTTTCAAATTTATTTTATGATTTTACAAAAGGAAAAAATATATCTCTGATGATGCATCCCATATCATCTTTGTTCAGTGACACTAATTAAAATTTTTGTCAAACGGTCCAAAACTGCGCGATTGTCCATATTTAACGAATCGTGAAGAACGAAAACAAATAACCTAACCTATAAAGCAACACCGCATCAAAAACGCAATTGACAAAACGCACGCATGCGAAACGCCAGGTCTGACCAATGGCTGCAACCAATCCTGACGATATGGACACGCACGGGCTCGACTAATGCCCGAAGTTTTTCATCGGTGGACTGATGGTACACGTTGCATATGAAAGGGACAATTTAAAGTAATGGCCCGGTCTCGTCAGGACTGACCATCAGTTGTGTGTGAAACGGCTCTAAGGAAGAAAAATAAATAAATGTGTATCTTTCACAATTTAAAATTAAAATCTATAGTTTATAAATAGATTTACTTGAATATTTTATTTATTACAATTAATAAATTATTGATGATTTTAATTCATTTAAAAAGTGATGGTAGCTTATTGGGCAAATATACTGCGTCATCATAAGCATGTTGCTAATTCGATATTAACAAATTCCAATCGCAATTAATTAGGAGTTCCAAAGTTAAATGACTTGAGAATCGATTTCTCTTTACACCTGTACATTTAGAATATTTGTAGTTGGCTACATTATCATATTACCTTATGTTATTTTTTATTTCTCGGACTTCTTTGTGCATCTGCTAACACTAAGCTGGTAGATTATATTTAGTGTTCCGTACCGAGAAGGGTAAATAATAGCACTTTTGTGATCAATTTGAAAGCAGACAGACCGCCTGCTTTCAAATTCCTAAACTACTTGACTTTCATAATCAAATGTCAACAAACTATATTTTGCAATAATATCGTCTACTAAAAATAGAAACCAAAATAATTCGTTTATTTTTAGAAAATCACTGTAGAATTTTGGGGTGGGCCGTTGATAGGTATACATAGGTCGTAGTGATTATATAATTTTTGAAAAAGCTGTAGATACGGATCTTTATTGCATATAATGCTATTTTGGAACAATCTAGAAATGACAGCGCGGCGTATCCAAATATGGATAAACCTTTTTTTGGGTATTCAGAAAACGTGACCTTTTCGAAATTAACCGAAGTTGATTATAAATTTTAAGCTTTTGATAGTTATTTATTTACTCTAATGACGTGATGAATTACAAAAAAATAAACTTTTTTATTTGTCCTTTTAACAATTCACAAGGAAAAATATATCTGTTAGACTTGGCATGCCTTGTAACTTTATTAAAACAAAGCATTAGCTAGACAGGCAGCTAACAGTGGTGGCCAGTGAAATTTTTAAGTTGTATATATTTGTTGCTACTTACGGGATCCATGCCAAGTTCAGGATTTTTGATAGTGAGCCTACTAGGAATGATTTGGTAAAGAAAAA
Organism: Philopedon plagiatum; assembly: GCA_963971165.1. NCBI lineage: Eukaryota > Metazoa > Arthropoda > Insecta > Coleoptera > Curculionidae > Philopedon > Philopedon plagiatum. The sequence goes on along the minus strand of OZ020192.1, from coordinate 82,337,073 downwards.
AATATTCTGTAATTTGCGAACAAAAGTTGAATTTTTGCTTTGACACCCTGGTTAAAAAATGAACACGCTTAGGTATTTTATTTATTAATTTTTCTAAACAAATTTTACATTATTTCGTCGAAAATTTTTAATTTTTAAGACAAGAAAATGTGTTAGTAGGAAGTTATAGTCATTAGAATTTTTTTTTAATTATACAGGGTGTCTAAAATAGGTGATACCACTATTGCTATCTCCGAAACGGTAAAAGATACAAGGTCGGTTAAATTGGAGGAAATGTGCCATTTTTACTCCACACTTATATTCCGTTTACGGAGTTGCCAAATTCTCTATACTTTCTTATCTACAGAGGATTTTTCAAAAATAGTCAAAAATTTATTTATTAAATATCTCGAAAACTATTATAGTTAGAAAAAAGTTGTTTTAACAAAAATCACACGATTTTGTACCTTCTCTAAGGTGACTTTATTGTTTTGTTTATACCATTTGTTTTTATTGAGTTACTGATACTAACTTGTTTTTTTCAAATACGGACCTGGACTTTTTGCTGCATTTGTTGAAAGAATACTTCATACTTTTTACAACTGTGTATCACTTGATTATGTTTTTCGACGTTTTGGTGAAGAATAGTATCATCATCAGGATATTCTACCAGTACGGACCTGGCATTTTTCAAGTTAATGCGCCATTTCACGACATATTATGGCGACAATTAGGTCAGAATCAGTAACTATGGATTAAATTGTTCTAACTGGTAAATTGTAATTATAATAATCATGAATACTAGACAGGACCCTCAAGTTTGTAAAATTGGTGCAACGCCTGAAAAAAGCATAAGCTTAGTTTTAATTATAACAAATCCTAATAATTAATTCTTAGAGGCGTTATTGGCTTCGTGTGGTCAGTCCAATGGCGTCCATCAACCTGTTCTTCCGACCGTCCATATGTTATACTTATAATTCAACGCAACGTCAAAAAATAAAGTAGAAAACGGATTTTAGATTCGAATTCCCTATAATCCGAACCCAGTAAATATGACAATGGTTTTATGCTAGAATATAGTCAAAGGTCTTTAATTTGAGATAATATGGTTTGTTTTCAAAGCCAGTAAATAGTAATTCAACTGTACTAGCAGAAGAAGTTGCAGCAGAAATGAAACTATTGGGTAAAATATGATTATTTATTATTATTTTTAAACTGCCAGGTGATTTTTGGATACGAAAATATTTAAAATCGTAAATAATGAAGACTTATCATCAAGGGCGCCTTTTACAATATGTGGTAAACGTAACCACTAGTTAGGTGCTGTTAATAAAGGCCGCTAATTATATCTGATCTGAGTCTGCTAAACTTGCTGTCAATAGCTCATTGGCTAAAATGCAATTTGACAAACTTTAATGACCAAAGGGTTCTGGTTAGTAATCATGAACATAGTTTAAAATTAATCAGTTGAATAATTTAAACCACAGCGATAGATTGTGAAATTGTGCCTTAACATGGAAAATCCCAGGTCCGTATCGATAGAAAATCCTGATGATGTTGTTATTTCTGATCAAAACGTCGAAAACCATAATCAAGTGATACATAGTTGTAAAGGGTATGAAGTATTCTTTCAAAAAATGCAGCAAAAAATTCAGGTCCGTATTTGAAAAAAAAAGTCAAGGTAAAATGATAATAACACAAGCGCGGTCAATAAAAATATCCATTTGATTAATATCCAAAAAATCTGCAAATGAAACCTTTCAAAAAGCAATATTTTATTAAAAAAGAACCACAGACCTGCGCTACTAAGGCCACTTAAAGAGGGATTTAAATATTAATTACTCTTTACGATATTACCAAATAAAAAGACCACTTTTAACACAATATTTACACTGCTTTTATCGTACTTAAAATGCACACCCTTTGCAGGTCACAAATCGACTGAAATTACCCCAAGTACCAAAGTTTTATTGGTTCAAGTAAATTTGGTGAACCCAAAGCAATGCCTACCTGACAGATCCCTGACAATAACTATTTTGAATTATGACCTATTGCCGGAACCACCGTGCACTGGTTAAAACCAAATGGCTAGTTTTTGATAGGCAGATTAAACATTTTTTTTTTTTTTTTTTGAATTTTAGTAGAAGGTATAATATAGATTATGATTTACACTAACTTAGATGTTTCTATTATTACGATTTAACTCTAACATAAGTTTTTGACAAGGTGCACCCAGATATTTTACAGAACTACATACGTAATAGTTTACATTATAACATAAAGTCCAAGATACAGTTAAAGAAATAAGCAACATGCAATACGCCACCGGAAAAAGGGAAATCAATATTCAATTTTAGCGAAAAAATAATATTTTAAATTTTTAATTTCAATTTATTGTTGCCTAAATTCGGGCGCATACAAAAAAAATTAACATGTTAAAACGCCACGTGTCTTTTATTCAGAAATAAACAGAAAACTGATTCTACATACAATTATAGATTATTTAAAATTTCGGGGGGGGGGGGGGGGCTGTAACCCAAAAACCTCCCTTGCGTACGCGCCTGCCAAAATTACACTATTGATTTGATGTATTTGTTCTTGGAACGAGGAAAATAGCCTCTATTTTTGATTTGCATTCCGGCCCTAATTTAGAAAACCAATGCATCAATGCAATGGTTCGGAACAGACATATTGTGCAAGGACAAAAACAATAGATTGATGCAATATACCTATTCCTCTGTTTCAGTTTACATATAGTTTTATAAAGTTTAATAATTAACAGTTTTAAATATTTATAATAAGTTGAACCTGCAAAGCTTACTGCGTTATTAATAATGCACATTGTCATTTAATGCATTTTGGCATTCGATATGGGGTATATATAGTTTGAAGGTTATTACTTTCCAGTTTCAAGAACATTTGCAATTATTGTTACTATCTAAAGTAATTAAAATTATGCATACTGGTGTTTAACCGACAAGAGTTTTGCAACCAAATTATGAATAAATTAGCCCAATCTATAAACTTAAGCAATTCGTAGATAAATGTAAAATTGTATGAATATGAATTTCTTTTACGCCGTTGATGTCATATGAATTTTAGGTAAGCCCTTCTGTAAATTATCTAAGGGAATGAGGAGTTTTATTTAACTTTTATATTGTTTCTATGAAAAAAGACTATAGTTGTATTTATTTTATAGCAGGACTTACTGGGACAGGTACTAGATGAGTTTTTAATTTTTGTTGATAGGAACGACTTGGTAGACCAAAGTAATATTTTGCATATAGATTGGGCTTTGATATGGTTTTAGAATGGAAAATAATTTCATTAAACTAGATACACAGAGTATAGTGAAAAATAATTTATTTGTTTTTGGTTTTAATACAAACAATTTTTTTACGAAAATGCATTTGCTGAGGTTTGTAACTTGATGTTAGCAGAAGTAGGTACACTTTCTATCTGATCTACTATATCTATTTGATACTGAATAAACAAATTTGATGCGCCAGAAAATATTTTATACATAGTTGTAACTTTTTCTTCAAGGCCACATTAGTAGATTTCGCGAAAGAAGTTCCATGAAAAAGCTATTCTGTACGATATAGGAATACATTAATATACAATTATGTTATAAAATATATCTATCGAAAGTAATTATATAGTATTGTTATGATCGTACAAAGATAGTAGATTCTAACAAAGAAAGTAAAAGTGGAAAAGGAGGTAGTTGTATAATACATTACATCGTTTTGTTTAACTGCCTACTCAATTATAGTTGATAATTTGCTAAATATGGTTATGTAACAAGGTTTCAATCTGTTGTTGCTTATTTAACCACATATTAAGAAGATCATGTTTGCCGAAAAGGTTCTACTTTTTTAATAAAAAATGTGAGGACTTCAGTAACATTCTACCTAAGGATATGAAATTATTGGTTTGGTAGAGATATTATTCTTATTATTACATGAGGCTTTTATTTAGGACAGTGAACGCAGGCTCTAGGCTTAGGTATTAATGTACCACCATGAGCGCTGAAAGAGAAGAGAGATCCAGTTTATATATAGGAGACCTAAATGATTGGATGTTAGAAGAGGAAAAAACGCAACACGTTCAATAAATAATTTGGCCATTTTTGGTATGAAAAGGCAGTTTAAGAAATAATGGGGTTTTGTTTGTTTATTGGGGAAATAATAGATAAAGGTCGTCTCGGCAGACACGTAAAATATCTGTAGAAAGAGACAAATCACCCGCAGTACGTCGCTGAGCTAGAGAAGGAATCTTATTTGTGAAAATTGCCGAAATAATATAATTATAAATACGTCCAAGGAAGAAAACAATATTCTAGGTTACGTTTTATTTGGGGTACAGAAAGTGACTAATTGGAAGAGAAAAAATATTGTCAATATTTAAAGACCCATGGGCAATAGATATGATACCTACTGTGTGAGTTCCAGTTAAAGATTTAAAGTACGATTTTTGAAGGTTATAAACATTTTACATAGACGTACCAACTACATTAATTTCAAAAAATCGTAAACGAAAAAAACGCGACATATCACCTTCATCCAGTCATGTCTTGATTTGCTAAGTTTTTAAAATCAATCTTTTTACCTTTTTGCTCGGATTTTTAGGCAGGTACGTGATCAGTTGTATTGTTTTCAACAAAAAGTCATGGGAGCAAAAAGATAAAAAATATTGAATTTAAGAACTTACCAATTGAAGTAGAAACTCGAGCTTTTTGTGACGGAAGTGTTTGCTCAGGGATAACTGGGAAGTGTACCATCTTCAGCATAACTTTGAGCAGGTTTGTTATTAACAGACAACAGATCGTTAAGCTGAAGAAAAAATAAATTTGGCGCTAGTACTTAATCTTGAGATACGCAACATTAATTGGACAGAAGTTAAATGAGTGACCATCTACTATGACAGATATGAGACGATTGAAAACAAAGATTATATCCTAGACACATAGCTACCACTACATAAAAATATGCATGCATTGGAATATAAGATATTGTGGTTTCTCTCTCACCCGCATTTTCTCTCTGGATACTGTTTTCCAAAGTATAATTAATTATTATTAGATTTGACAGGCAGGCAGTTTTTAAAACTCCAAATTGAAATAGTCGTACTTCAAGTTGGTTAGAAAGTGGTAAGAACTGCTTTAGATAGCCTGTTTTATAACAGTTGGTTAAAGAACAGTGCGATGCGATGGAATGAAAAAGTCAATATACTTATTAAAGCAGGCTTACTATGGGTAGCAACAGGCACAAAAGATCTTTTAACAGAAAAAAACTGCTAATAAATACTTAATTTTTCCAATAAATAAAGTTTTATCCTTTAAAAGTCCTTTGATAAATGTAAAATTTGGTATTAAGATTCTGTTCGTATTTTTGCTCATAGTAAAAATGTTGGGAAAAAATAATTACATACCAGACCCAATTCGGGAAAACGAGACACTTATAGGGTCAACTTAGTGTCTTTTTCATCCCTCCATCTGCCCGTCCGCTCATCTATCATGGCAACTTTAAAGTTATACTTTACATAAATCGGTTATTTTCTTTATACAGCAAAAAATCATTTGGTTATCGGTTTTTTACATTTTGGTCAACAATTTTTGAAATGGGTAGAGGTCTTTTTAGCGTTATCTTGTACGAATACTAGCTGGAGTGGGCTTGATAATATTAAGAAAGAAACAGAACAGGAGAAATGTGTATCAGGAACTTATACTCTGTGACTTGAAGCAGAATGAAGTGGACAAAAGGCTATAAGAAGGCAACTACAACATTAATAAAGTGATTACAAAATTGCATTATTGGAATGCTGCTTGTTGGATATGAAAACTTCTTTTTTATAAACCTTAATGCTGTTTAACTGTTTAAAGTAAATCTGTTTATTTTACAAATGACAAGACATCTTTTTGGGGTCAAAGCCTACTATAAAGTTTTGTAATTTCATTATTATAGTAATTACAAAAACTAATGCATTTATATTCTTTTGAAGCTTAGACGTGCTGATAATACAAAATAAGGCAGTTAAATGAATTTTAAATATATTATGTAATTTAAGTTAATTATCGCAATGGTTGATGGTTGACGAAGAAAATAATAGAAATTGGACGAATGTTTATTATCATAAATATTTCTGGGATTATTATTAACTGAAACTGTCTATTTAAAAAAGTGACTTAATGAGAACATGATTTTAGAAATTTTCAAAATATTGAGTTGTAGTAATATTTCTCTGCCTTAAAGGTGGTCATGAAAAAAAACCGCTCTTTACCTAATGCCATTAATGTTTACTTAATTCAAATCAAGTTTAGATAATTTGAAATAGTCCCAATATATGAGGTGGAATGCGTGGGTTAGAATTTCAGATAACACTTAAAGCAACACATTTTTAATAAATCGCAATAACAGAAAATCCAGTACTCTATATCAGAAACTTAACATCTCATAAAAGCCTAATTTTCGCCATCATACTGACCTCCATATGAAGGCGCCTTCACCGATGATAAAATTTTAACACTAGTGTTGTCGTAACAGCTGCTTCTCCGCTGCTGTCTGCTTCTCGCATGCATGGTTATTCCATGCCCGTTTTTAGAATGAAAATACTTAAATCGAAGAGCATGGGCCAGAACCAATTTGAAATATTGAAGTAATGTTTTATATAATTGTTGGAAAATTTATTTGCTTATAGAATTATGACATAACGTATATTTCGGGTTATATTTGCGAATCCTATTTTTTTTCAGTAATTTAAATACAAAATAATTATTGTGTACTGCCACAAGGGAAACAATAAGGTTACTTTCCTAATTGGCTGTTGATGTCTTGTATTTAGTCGAAAGTTAACCAGTCGAAAGTCATTTAATATACAGGATATTTTTTAAAAATCCTCAAATATATTAAACATAGTGATGCTATAGCTAATTTTAAATATAAAAGTCGTGTTAACAGCGCATTCTAGAAAGTTATTGAAAAAAGAGCCACTTTTTTATTTGAGATTTTACGAAAAAAAAACTACTTCTTGTAAAAACATCTGCTTTCTGCGAAAATAATAGTTATTAACATATTAAAACTGGAGATATTATGTACAGAGTGGACAAGAAACTAAAATTATCGCAAACAGCCCCAGGAGAGAAGTACTTTTAATATTTATTTTAGAACAAAATGTAAGAACTAGAAGTTAAGTTTGTTAGACACGTGACTGCCGAAAAAAGGTTTTCTAATATTTCAAAAAAAAAAAACAATTTTTCAAATAAGTAAAATATTAAATTGAATTATTTAACATTAACCACTAAACTCTTATCGCTATTTTCATTAAAAAATTGATAACCTTCCTGTTTTTTGTTCTCTGTTTTGCTACAATTTAGCGAAAATGTTAAGTAGAAACTTAGACATATTTTCTAATTCTAAATAACATTTTTTCGTAATATTTGCGTTAAAATAAAAATTACGGGTACTGCTGTCTTAGGGCAATTTTAGATTTTTTTATTTTTTGGTCACTCTGTATATGATATCTTAAGTTTTAATATGTTTGTATTATTTTCGCAGAAAGTAGAACTTTTTACCGAGAGTAACTGTTATTCGTAAAATGTATAAAAAAAAATTCACATTTCATTCCATTTTCAACTCTCCAGGTTACGCTGTAGAATAACCTTTAGATTTCAGAATACATGATGGTAAAATATTAATATTATTTAATTTTTGTAAGTTTACTATTAAAGAATAATCAGTTTCAATTTGATATAACAAGTTTTGCAGTGCTGACAAAAGAAAATTTTTACAATTCGGGATATAAAGCTGTATTATTTTTGGATCAATTACCCAAAACTTGTCGGGGTGATATTGACTGGATAATTTAGTTTGTTCTTTCATTTAGAATTTTTTTGTAACTTTCGCAACGTTCCAATATCTTGCAAAGAAAACTTTTACCCCAACAATAGGGTGTGCGAGGACATACAGCGTGTCCGAAGAAGTTAAGGACAAACAAAACAAAATCATTTTTGTTTTTATCAATATGAAAATATGATTATTCTGCACGCTTTAAAATGCAAGATTTTAAAATCTTTAGATTCTTTAAGTTAATGATTCTTTATTGTTGTCATATTCTTTAAATCTTATAATATTTCTTTTATGACCAATGGACCCATTTTCTCCAACATTTTGGAATACGCTGTATATTTTGGTAAATAATTAATAAATGGTAAATGGTAGAAAAATTTCTTTACGATGTCGAGAGTATAACTATTTATAAGTTCCCAGAACAAAATATGAGCAATAAAACTGTATATGATCCAGAAAAATGCCATTCTAAATAATACTTAATATCAATTATCTTTAAAATCAAGCACACAAAATTTAATGAACAAACGCCATTACAGGGGTGTTAAAATTCTGCATAATTTTTATGGATTTAAAATTACTAGCAATTTAAGATTATCACAAAGAAACGAATTACAGTTAAATTTCTGTTTAACGTGTCACTATTTAGTGAATTATATGATCTTTAATGACCCCCATTTTAAAGCTGAAATAGTTTTTTTTTAAATATTTTAAATTAGGTTATCATTCAACCTATATTTTCTTATTTAATCGTAATGACCGCCGAATCGTCTTTCCACTGAGGAGGTTACGATTTATCTTTTACAATGAGTAATTTCCCCCACTATTTGTGCATCTAAACTTCGCGCTTAATATGCCATGTCATTTTCGTGGGAGGGGGGATGTGTTTTATAAATTTGGTAAATTGAATTTCCCATACGTAACGTATGTTAAATATAGGGAAAATAGTTGACCGACAAAGTATTGGCACGCCCTGTATATAAATAAGGCACTTATTGTATTTGCAAACCATAGGAAAAATCTTCTTTAGATTATAAAGAAAATCATGTTAAGCAGTATGATAAGCAGTAAAATTTTAAAAGTTTTCTGCGTTGAAACTACAAAAGAGTAAGGTTCCTTTCTTAATTGACTGTTGATGTTTTGTGGTCAATTGAAAGTTTAAAAGCCGAACCAGTCACTGCATATTATTATAGAAAGCTACAATTAATTGTCTACTTAAAAATAATTTAACAATACGTACGTGTGAATTTTGTGGATCTATACTGGGATTGGCTTCTCTCTTTGATAGGCTCTTGCATTCCGTTTCTGTAAATACTGCTAGAAGCAGCACCAGTACTGCTAAGGACCAAAGAATTTGTTTCATTTTTCTATAAAGAAATGTAACTTATTAGTTTCTAGGATAAAAATAAATTTAAAAAATGTCTAATAGGACAACCTACAACAAGAGAACTTAAAAGAAATTTCAAGCAATAAAATCTGAACTGCAAATAAAATATATAAAATCACTTAAAATGGCAACGTTAGAATATATATACCTACATTGGTTATCGACTAAAGTGCATACAAAATAAGACTAAGACATATTTGTAAAATAAAAAAATATAAACCAGTATTTAGAAAGTAAAAGTGATTCGAGGTTAAAATACCATAATAAACACACGTTACAATTTTATGATAATTTTATTACTGTTACTTTTATTTGCTCTTATGTTGTTTTCCTTTCGTTATAAATACACTTTATAAAGTCGGTAAATGCAATTCGATTATTTAACTTTACATAATAAAATTATAAATAAAAATATGCGTCGACAGAAAAAAAACAGAATTAATGTTATGATGATTATATCAACCATCTTACGATCTCTAAGTACAGGACCTATACCAGTACGAGAGAAAGTAGGATTACGTTATCACATCATATAAGCAGCTATGTTCTTAAATTGTTAGTGACAATACACATTACAATAAAAAAATTTAAATAAAGTTTTTGAAATGAACCGAGTTATTTTACAATTTTGGCATTTACAACTCTAAATATTTATGTTACTTTACCTATAAAAAATAACAAAATTAAAACCACTTTAATATAAAATTTCAGTTGTTTTTAAATAAAAAAGTAAAAATATAATATCCAGACTTCACCGCTATTCACTAAAGGATTTTCTTGAACCAAGATACTTAAGGGAAGCCCTAGGTACCCCCAAATGGTCAGCTGTCAAACTAGTTTACAACAAATCAACTACCGGCTAGTACCACTACCACTTGTTTACATAAAAGTTGGTGGGAGAGGATTTAAAATGTGGCGCGAAAAAAATAAACAAGTCACCTACGATGTCGAAAAAAAAATTCCGTCTTACACTATACGGTGCTGAGCCTTAACTAGTGAATGCGGCGTAACGATAATGAGCTTCTTATTTCAAAGACCGTATGTAGGTCGGAGGTATTCGAGAGAACTGGCGCGCTACGGCGACTGAAACGCACCATCGAGGTCAAGAATGCCGCTTGGGGATGAGGGATTGTTTTTATTATTGATTTAAGTATAAAAAATATATTTATGCCATTTTTCATTAATATTATGCCTGATGATTAATTCAAATGAGGATGAATCTGTTTCTAAATTTAGATTCTAGAGTGTAAACTGTTGGCTTTCTTTTTTTTTCATATTTTCAGGGCAATCCTGGTTTTAGAATCTATGACTTTTTCTAGGATAAAAGGGACCTGATGTGCCAACATACTGTTTAAAGTTTACCAGTTAGCATAATTTTAAAAATCAATCATTAATCTCGGGTTTTCTTGAGTTTATCCGTGAATTGTGTAAAAATTTTACACAGATGACCGACAAACCCAATAAAAGCCAAGAAAATTTGTCGAATGCGGTCAGGAAATAAATTTAAAAATTTGGCGTTCATTCCATATTGGGTCCCTGTGTTTTTGGTGATAGTGTCACGCTAGGGGTCGTCGGGGTTGATAAATTAGGCTGCGGTTTACCAAAACACTTGTATGATTTATTCAGGTACACAATTCACTTACGTTGCTAGGTTGGGTAGCGTAGGGGGCAGCTTCTATCGGAGTGCTTGGTCAGCCTAAAGGGCTGGCGCTATTCGTATTATTCGTGCGGCACCACAGTGACGCCTCCCCCGTCGGGACACGACGCCCTCCTTTTGCACCTTGCTGGTACGCTTTTTATATGAATCCCCCAAGAACAGTTTATACAAACAGTTCAAACTGGTCAGGGTTCATAAAATAAAGGCGAGGCCAGCGATATGCAATTGCAGCACGTAGAGTGGTTTCCGAAATGTTAAATAAATAATATCAAAAATATATAGAAATTTGGAAAAAATGATGAATATCTGGGGAAATATGACATTTCCCCCGCGCCTGTAAAAGCTAGCCCCTAGCTTTAAAAATTTACACAATACATATATACAAAATATCACATATTTACAAAATACAAATATACAAAACGGAGATAAACAAAATATACAATAAACAAACATAAAAACATTATTAATAAACAAACAATTGGAGCTCGCAGGCTCGGTACACTCCGTATTTATTTGGGTGAAATGAAGAATTAAAAATGAAGAATAAAAATGGTTACTGTCCTGGTAGTCTGGTTCACATTTACACATTTTCTTTACAAAGTTCTATTATTAGGGAGTTCCAACACGTTACTGATCGAATAGCCTACACACCGACAAAACCCGACACATCTTAGGCGCCACACGTTGAGGCAGGTCGTCATGTGTTTCTTGTTCAGATGCAGCAGTCACGGTTCCTGTGTCCTGGGGGTGGAATCGGCTAGTTGTGTTGCCGACTGCCAGTGCAGCAGGGGTCTCCCTCCTCCGGAGAGTGCGGCCATCCGGACTTTGGGTGGACTGCGCCGTGAGTGACGGGAACTTTGCTGGGCTGATCCTGAGACTAGTTGTGGTCAACCAGGGCTGTAAGTTCCTTAGGTATGTACATTGTACCAGTGTCATCACGGCTCGTTGTGCAGGAGTTCAGTCCTAGTGAGGGAAGACCAGGCTGGCGAGACATGGCGGACCGTGCGTGGTTGCTGCATGACGCTGGCTGTGTGGACGCAAGCGGCGACTGGCCTTTGGGTTTTTGGTGTGTTTGTGGCTCTCGATCCAGGTCGTGTGGTCTCCCAATGGTACATGAAAAATGAAAAAAGACTACCGGCAGTTAAAAGGGAAAAAACAGTTTATAACTAATGAAAAATAATGAAAAGCTACATAATATTACGATGTTTCGGTAGAAGTAGACATACTAAGAACATTCACCCGGTTTTAACATAAGACTTCTCTAAGTGTTACTCTTTTGGAGACAGTGAGACATAGGTCTCTAATTCATCAGGGAAAAACAAAATTATACACATTTACCTAACAATTTGAAACCCAAATATAGCGTAATCACGATTGGTAAAATTTACCATATTTACCATCCTATTTATTCATTAATAAAGTCACATAAACTTCGAATACGACTTGCATATAACTCTTAATATTTCACATAAGTCACATAAACCTCAAATACTACTTGCATAAAACTCTTAATATTTCGCATAGGCAGACATTCAACCCTATATGAAGGTCCTCTTCCATGTCTCCCTATACTCACATAATGACTCTTAGTCATAACGGTACACATACCACCATCGAGTAGGCGAACATTCAACTCTATATGAAGGTCCTCTTCCATGTTCCCCTACTCGGAAAACATGACTTTTAGTCATTTAAATAAATAATCATAACACATAATACCATCAAATAGGCGGACATTCAACTCCGTGTTCAGAGTCTTCTTCCATGTCCCCCTATTTGGAAAACATATGACTTTCAGTCATATAAACAAATAAATACCCGATTACAAAATGCATATGGTAATCATTATTGTACGCTATATTTAAATTTACTTAATAATAATATTCGACCTAAAAAAAAGAAGTTGGATTTGTAAAAAAATTCTGACCCTGATTTATTTTTCAATGTCTCAGTCATAAAATATACCCTTGTTTTTGTTTAACTTATTTTCATTAGACACCGTATATTACAATTTAACTTTAACAACAATACCTGGGTGAATGGTATCTTTAATATTATATATCAATTGTTTACTTTTCTGCTGATTAAATAAAATAATGAACTGTCTACCTTTACCTTCGTGATTTATTTATACATGAACTTTATAATATTATACGTGATGATTTGTTTGTTTATTAAAAACGCAAAACATTTAATAAAATGAAATAAATGGTATTCTAAATGATTGCACTGACAATCTAAAATTTACTACCGTAATTCATAAATAAGCATATAGTACAAATATGTAAAATATTCTTAAAATTTCCCAAGCATAAAACACTCAAACCAATACATTTTGGGTATACCCTCTTTCATACTAACACACACTTACACAACACAAAACACACATTTAAATACTAACCATTTGTTTGTACCCAACTATAAAAACAAATTTGAAAACTTTATAATTATAATTTTTAAAATTGAATTCATAAAAAAATTGAAAAAATAAAATTCAGTCAAGAATAGCTTGTTCTTTCTTACCATCTTACCATACATCAATTCCCAAAATTCTTTTATCCAGTTGAGCTCCCTTATATATTTTTGAAATTAAATAGATTATTCTTGTTCTTAATTCTCAAGTCCCTTTTTAAAACAAAAACTGCATTTAGCCCAGATTACATGACAAAGAATACCCCTTTCTTTGATTTCCCAAGAGAGTACTAGCCCCATTTTTTTCCACAGACGTCTTTCAGGACTTTTTGAAAAAAAAACGTTATTTTATTTTTTCGAAGGTCGGTCCTGTAAAAATAAAAAATAGATTAGTCATTTTGAAAAAAAGTAAAAATGAGCATCTTCCTAAAAACAGGTATAAAATTTTGTATTTGCTGCTACGGGACCTCGTTACCGGCCGTGGCGGCTGCTCACTAAACATCAGAGGCGAAATTTAAGTACTTATGTTAAGTATCAAACCTAAAAATGGTAATGAAAATGTAAATAACTCTGTGGCATCTTATCAAAAATGGCGATAAAAAGGGCGGTACAAATATACATATGTATATGGTAATAAAAATAATTAAAAAAAAATATTTAGGAAAATAGGAAATCTTTATATTTGAATGGCGCCTAGATATATTATGTAAATATGTTTATAAAAATAACGATTATATTTCTAAAACACCTTGTTAATAATATTATAATAATAGCATGTTCAACTTTAATTGATAACATACCAAGTACGCGAACCTTGTGTATTAAATTTCAAAATACACTTTAAGTTCATGAGCGACGACCTCAATGTCATTAAAACAAAATATTATATTTCATTGTCGCCAAATAAATTTAAAAATTTCCTTTTTAATCTCAGGGCCCTTAATTGTTGCTCGTTTGAAATAAAAATTTTTACGGGTAGTGTATTTGGTAAACCCAACGATGTGCCGTTATTAACAACCCTCAACTTCTCTTGCCTTTTTCGTTCTCTTTGAATCTTGTTAAGCTTCCTACGGGCCATAGAAATTAAATAAAAGGGATAACAGGAATAAAAGGGTTGAGGGTTGTTTAGTGAATAACCCCAATATATAATAATTCTGGCCTCGCCAGCGTTAACGGGCGCGAGGTGGAACTATTTCTATATTTAGCAGTCTATGTAATCTAATCTCGCCAGCGTTAACGGGCACAAGACAGGACTACAGTAGACGCTTTGAGGTGGGATTTATAGTAAACCTAGCCTCGCCAGCGTTAACGGGCACGAGGTGGGTTTTCCTATAGGTTCTGTTTGGATAATTTTAATCTCGCCAGCGTTAACGGGCACAAGACAAAATTATGTCAAACGTTTTTAGGGATGAGAATGGGGTAGGAAAATTATATAGACGTAAAAAGCACTGTAAAAATTCCCCTTAAAACCACTGTAAAATAAATACCCTTTAAAAACCAATGTAAAAAATACCCTGAAAGGAAACACTGAAAAACGCCCTTTAAAAAAAAATCACTTGATAATTTGACAAAAAAAAATGCACTATAACGCCCTGAAAAAAAAACACTTTAAAAATGCACTGAAAAACACTAAAATGACCTGAAAGAGATAGTAAAAAATTATAAAACACAAAAAGCCCTTGGCAAGTTAGGAAGAACTTACCAACGAGAACGAACCAGGCGCCTCCACCAAATGTCACGCTAGGGGTCGTCGGGGTTGATAAATTAGGCTGCGGTTTACCAAAACACTTGTATGATTTATTCAGGTACACAATTCACTTACGTTGCTAGGTTGGGTAGCGTAGGGGGCAGCTTCTATCGGAGTGCTTGGTCAGCCTAAAGGGCTGGCGCTATTCGTATTATTCGTGCGGCACCACAGTGACGCCTCCCCCGTCGGGACACGACGCCCTCCTTTTGCACCTTGCTGGTACGCTTTTTATATGAATCCCCCAAGAACAGTTTATACAAACAGTTCAAACTGGTCAGGGTTCATAAAATAAAGGCGAGGCCAGCGATATGCAATTGCAGCACGTAGAGTGGTTTCCGAAATGTTAAATAAATAATATCAAAAATATATAGAAATTTGGAAAAAATGATGAATATCTGGGGAAATATGACAATAGTTTCCACATTGAATTTTTTTTTTTTTTGGAAAATTTGAGTAGAAATCATTGGTTATCGATTTTCAGAATTAATTGGGTCTATTCTAAAATAGTTATGTAATGTAAATTTACCAAAACTAGGTGAAAGTTGGTATTATTTTTACATTTATGTTGTAAAATTACATTGTGCGTAAATTACTTACTACTGTCATTTACATGGAAATTCACACAGAATTTTTGCAAACTAATTGCAAAAATAATATCAGCTAATAAATACCAACTTACATGTCGTTTGTAAAATACACCAAATTAGAAATTATGGAAACCCATAAACAATAATTTTTACTGTAATTCACAAATTTTTTTCAGTGTATACAGGGTAAGAAATTTAAAGTATTACAATGCGATATCTTAAAAACGCTTTGGAATATTATAATAAAACTTTTGCAACATAATAGGGAGGCAGGGAGACATATGTTAAAATATGTTTGACATTTAGCCCCTCCACATTTTAAAAAACGGATTCAAAATTGGGCGTTCAGATTCACTAAGAAGGTTTAAGATTTAGTACTGGTTTAAATTAAGATCTTCTAGTTGATTAGTTATGTTTTGACAGGTTTTTGTTCTGTCATTATTAATAAGTCGCCATTAAAAACATAAATTATTCTGACATTTCAGCAATTTGCTTGGTTTCCAAATGATTTTCATCTCGGAACGAGTTGCTGTAATGAATTTGGTTTTATTATTATTGAAAGTAACATACGTACTAAAATTTCCCTTTTCTGTATAAATTTTCAAAAAAGCTCAGAAAGAAATTCATATTATAAAACTTTTTGTTGTCAAATTAGACCTGCCTAGCCTTGGATAATCTGACTGGAAATGTCTAACGTCAAAGGTATATTTTTTTTTCGGAAATTTGATTTCCATCAAAAACTACGTGTGTACGTTTAAAATTGTGGCATTTACTCTACTTGTTGCATAGTTACGCATATTTGAATAGATAAAAAAAAGTAAAAACTGCCATCAAAATAGATAGCCAATAAATTGCTAGAGCTAAATGTGATTTTTAAAGTTGTGGTCCGCTTGCTAACAGTTCACTGCAATTTTGACAGAATCAGACTAGCACAAGATGATGCCGGCTACGTATAGAAGGTAATGAAATAGTCAGTCAGACTAACGCGAGTAAATCTGAGCCTCACCAATTACGTGACATTACAGGTGTAGTTTTTAGTTCTTGATATCATTGTCAACAGATTTTATTCTGATTTGTTGTTCTTATATATTCTTCCTTGGAGAGCAAACAACTTGTGCTAGATTGAATATCTGATGTAAGTAAATGCCTGTTTCATGTGGAGGAATGGCTTTCTCTGGTCGTCCGTTTACTACAGTCCCTTGGGCAAGACCATGTGGCTATCAAAATGCATATGGTAAGAGGACAAGGAGTTGAAGAGTCTTTTAAGCAGTCCACCAAAAGTTTTTCCTTCAGGTCATTGGCTTAATTTTATCATGGAAGCAATTTTTGATTTTCTTGTCAGTGTAGAAAAATTTTAAACACACAGTTTAGGTTATTTAAATATGTTAAAAGTTTCCGGTGTTACAATTATTTTCCAGCTGAATAGGTTTGCTTTAAATTTGTTTAATCCTGAATACAATGCATTTGTATTTAAACCAAATTTCTCTTTCGCAATATTTCTTTACCCTCCAAATATTTTAAGATCATCTATAAGTTGGCGAATTTTTGTTTACTTTATATCATTATCTTTAGCCGATAGTTCTAGAAGACGGATACACAATAGTAGTTGTAGGAGGTTTCCCTTGGGTTCCTCGTTTAATAATTATTATCTTTCCTGTTTTGAGAAGATAGTTAAAAACTGCCTGTATTGCTACTGTTAATATTTTGAGCTTCAACAGGCTTGACTAAAATCTAATTAGAAATTGTAAAAAAAACTTTCGAAAATTTCTGATTGAACACCATGGATCGAACTCAGAATATCGAGGGACACAGTGAATTGGTGGACAATAAAAAGTTGACACACTTGCCAAAGTTGGTGCAGAAGAGTTTTATAACAGGCCCAGAAAAACTCTATGGCATTATGCAAAAGGTGATGTTTAATATGTATGTAATATCAAAGGAGAAAAATAAAGTAATACTCAAGTGCTGGAAAAACATACCGGATACGATTTTTTCTGCGAGTTTTATACTCAAACCTCCAAAGAAAGCAGTAACAATTAATCTGACCTAGAGACTCTCGCACGACTTGTAGTGTAAGCCAATTTCAATTTTCAATTATTAATGCAGAAGCTGGAGTAGAATTCTCATCAGGACGTTTTATGTCTTACTTAGAGAGGATAAGGCTTAGGTCAAATTTGGTTTGTGACAGTTAAGAGCCAGTAACTTTAAGAAAGTTCCAGTATCCATTTTGGCAATTTTTTCCAAAGTCTTTGAAAGAACTTTTTATATTAGGCTTCTAGACTAATAAAAAATATCTCACACTCAACAATAACTGCAATAATTTCAATCTTTAACTAATGTATTGGAGCAGGTGACGGTATCAGGGTTGTACTTTGACTTGAGTAAGGCATTTGACTTGGTTGATCACGTCCTGTTGCCTCGTAAGTTGGGGTGCTATGGTGTTCGTGGGATTGCGAATATGTTTATTAAAACCTATCTGACTAACAGAAAAATGACGACCAAAAAACAATTTTTTCCAGAACTGTATCAGTTAGCAGGGTTTCTATATTCTGATATTCGCAAATGATCTTAATTAAAAAATTAACATTACGTCTTTATATCAATTTGCAGCCGATACATCATGCATAGTATCGTCTGCTGATAAAATTTTATTGTCTACAAAATCTACGAAATTGCAGTTTGCATGCTAAAATGGTGCACAAATAATAAACTTACATTATATAGTAGTAAAACTAGCATAATGGTATTTCGTAATAATAATGCAGAGTCCCTGTATGCTCCATTTGAGGGAAAAAGCATTAAGCCGACACAGTCCGTTAAATTCTTGGGAATCATCTTGGAGGAAAATCTCCAGTGGACGGAGCAGGTTAATAGTGTTATTGGTAGAGTTAGCAGGACTGTTGGGTGGGAGTTAGCTGTTCGTTTTTTGCGCCACCAGGTTGGACTCGAGGTAATAGATATATTCTATATGGCCAGTGTCCAATCTATAATATCATAGCATTATATTTTGGTATCGTTCTTCTACAGTAAATGCAGAAAAAGTGTTTATCACGCAGAAAAAAACAGTCCGGGTTATGCTAGGTATGCATTGCAGGGACTCATGTAGGGGAAAATTTAAGCAATTGAATATTATGACTGCGCCCTCCCTGTTCATACGTGTTCAATGTTTGTTAAGTGAAATCTAAGGGTTTTTATACAAATGGAGATATCTCGAATAACGTTAATACTAGGGGCAGAAATAATTTAACAATTCCTGCCCATCGAACGTCGCCATACCATAAAAGTCATCTGATAAGTTATGTTAAAATTTACAATTCACTGCCTAATAGTATTAAAGGCCCTAGTTAAGGGTCACCTGAAGAAATTTTTAATTAATGGTCAATTTTATTCTCTGAACGCTTTTTTAAATTATTGTGATATTTTTTGTATATATGATCTTGTTTATAGTTGACCTATTCTTTTTTAGTATATATCATGTATCTGTATGTATTATATAAAGTATTTTATTTCATGTTTTGTTGTTTTGTATTTTACAAGTTTTATTTCATAACGATTTGATATTATTTTCTGTTCAACCGCTGACATTGTTAATGTTCATGTATGAATGTTTTTATGACAATAGAAGTATTACTATTATATAAATTCAGCATATAGATAAAAATTATCTTAAAAGCAAACACTACGAGGGCGAAGCGTTATACGCTATTTATCCGGACGTTTTGAATTTTCTCAGGATCTGGAGTCATTCAGATTTCCATTCGCTTGACTCGACAACTTTTCCCTTGATTCCTTCCAATACTAGTGTTTCTTAGTTATTAAATTTTAAATCTTATATTTCTCTCATTTTCGTTGGTCTGTCTGTTTGCACGAAAACTCAAAAACCACTGACGAAAAAAAAGTTTGCATTTAGATCAACCCTAAAATCCTAAAAACTATAATTTTTAGTCGATTTATTTTACAGAAATATGGTCGATTCAGTTAAGACGTTTATTGACGAGATTTTAGTTTTTCTATTAGTTTTGACTCAAATATTATTGGTCTAGAAAAATTGTGCTTGTTTTATTAAATATGTATATGGTGTGCTAAGAAAGTACTGCAAAAAATGTTCTTTTAACTGTGCTATGTAAAAAATAATGAAAAAAATTTTCATTTTAATGTGACTAAAAAAAAAAACAAGTTTGAAGATGTTAGCATAGCTTTCTAGATGAACTTTTGGGTTTTCAATAAAATACGTACATAGTACATATATTGTGAAATCCTATAAAAATATCAGTTTTGCTGTGGAGCAAAAGCATTATTTCGAAAGAATTATTTTTTTTAAATTCCTATGATGCATAATTAAAAAATGCACGTTATTATTTAATAGTTTTTTTTAAACAAATTATTAAAGTTAACGGCATTAAGAAGGAAGGTGCGTCCTTCTAAAACCTTATTTAACAAAACATCTTCGTTTGCGACAATTTATCGTATGTAATAAAAATATATTGCAATGTTTATACAGCTCTTACTGGTTCAGTAAAATATATTTTTTTGCATGCACCAGTTTAGAAATAAAAAAATCTAATTAAAATTAATATTAAAGATAAATACGCCCAGATTTAATTTATGATTTCCTAAAAAAATTATTTATTTTGATTTGACCCAGCTACATAATATAAAATTATTTCCTCATTTCAGTTGACAAAATAATTAAAATTTACGGAAATGTAAATAAATAAAACTATTTTGATATTTATACAGTGCCATAGTCGTACATATAGGGTTTAATATGTAGCGCTATTTTAAATACACGCGCATTGCGTATAGGTTACCTCATAGCCAAGGGTCTTTTTATTTTACTTCACAGAAAAATATATTAATCAATATTTTAGAGCTTGTTTTAAATATTCAAAACATTGCACTAAAAATTAAGCCTTATTAAAATTTAAATTTTTTACGACAGACATTTCTTATTAGTAAAATATATGTATTTTATATTATTTTAATGAACGAATGATATACCTTCAAACCTGGGACAATTTATACGCAGGATTTTGTAAAAAACATATTTTTTTATAATTAAAATTTACAACAAAAACGTTGCCTATTCCTTAAATATATATCGCTCTTTCATATGTTCTATTGGATTTCTAAAATACAAAAAGAATAATAAAAAAACATCTAAAGAATGGAAAACTTACTTATTAGTCGTCTAGTAACATATCGTTTTGTAATTCTGGTGGCTTTGTGGAACATTTGGATATTGGGTTCATTTTCCATCACCCAACCATAATCTAATTTAATTTTTTAATAATACCAATATGGCTTTCTATCCAAATAAGGAAAAAATATTAAAATAATACGTGAAAACAACATTAAGTAATATGTATTTTACTTGTAAACGTGTAAAATAAACGAGTACTCCGTAGAAGGAATTTCTTTGGCTGATTTACTTATTTCTTGGGTCAATTTAAGGCTTCATTTGAAGACCACGCCCATTTATTGCCAATTTAATTTTATTTTAGTACAGTTTTTTGCTTTATTTTTCATTTGTATGAATATTTTTACAATATTAACCATAGATTCATATTCTATGGGTATATTTTAACGTATTAATAAAAGTTTCAAGATATTTTATGATTTACATTTGGAAAACTATATTTGAAAAGAATATTGAGGTCCTGGTAACAGAAAGAATGACACCATAGATCTCTTAAAATATTAATCTTCTGAATGAAATCATTATACACGTCGAAACTTTAAATAATTGACTGAAAATTGCTTGCAGGATATGAATCTATATTTACTGTATATGCTCATTGTTCAAAATTTTAAAGCCGAAAAATCGTGTCAAAATGAAATTAATTTGGCCACCATATTGGAAACTGCCACCTGACGTCTAATATTATTTAGATTGGTGTAGTTTTCTTTATGGCACAAGTGTGATACTAGTTTTCTAGCATTGTCTAAACTTACATCAAATGGGCCTCTTCCAAAATCACGCAAATCAAACTTATCACAGTTGCGGTAATAAATATTTGGAACAATTTCTCGGATGCCGGCGCCGGTTCAGATACAGCCAAAACGGAATGCCGGCAGTTCTAACCTAAAATAATTGGGGAAAGTATCCTATATTGTACTGCATCCTAAATTGTACCACCTTAATATTTCATAAATTCTCTATGTGAGGGACCCTCTAGCATACGCATGTGGTAGTTTAACCAATCTGAAGCCATCTTGCAAGATATCACGCGAGTAGGAAAGTTACCGGCAGTGAATATCGAAGTTGTTTATTTTCCTTAAATCGGAAGTAAGTTTTGTATGTATTTTCCTAAGATATAGAACGAAATCCGTATTGTTATTCTAATAGCTGTTTATTTCACTAAATATGTAAGTTTTCAGACACATTTTGCACTATTTATATTTGGGCTGAGCCAACATTTTAAATTATATTTTGTAAATATTAAGAAAATTTAATTGTTTCCTAATTTGTACCAGCATTGAGTTGCCTATTTTGTACCGGTCAAATTTTAGCAACTTTCTTTAATTTTATTGCGGAATGCGCCAAAAGGGTATGAAATGGGGCAAGTGGTCAAAGGCGAACATGGACGACACATTGAAGAATTATAAAACTGGGAAATATGGATAGAACGAGATATGTAAAATGTATAACGTCTCAAAGTTTTAAAAGAAATTTGTAACGAGTGCTAAAACTTAGTAAACTCTCATAGAGTTAATGTATTTGATATGACTACATTGAGATTATACCTATTTTTCAATAAAAAATATTTTGATGCTTTATTGCTAATTTTTTACTTTATTCTGGTTGGTACAAATTAGGAAACCAGGTAGTACAATTTAGGAAACTAGTTGCCTAAATTGTACTACTTGCAATGGTTTTCAAAAAACGCTTTCATATTTAATTTATGAAATATAAAGGTAAAAAAACTGTCAATTTTGGTAGGAAACATCACTACGAATAACAGGTCAAGTTCTCAAACCGCACAGATTAAACCGTTTACTTCTGAACGCATTTTTTTACAAAGTGGTACAATATAGGCTACTCTACCCTTATAGTTACGTATTTTAAATTTTGCGTAAAAACTATAAAATATGAGGGTGTGATAAATTTTCTTCATATGAAAATTTTAATTGTGTTTTGGTGGAATACAAGAAAGCCACAAACAATGAGTTTTGGTCGCGTGATAGCAGAAATACTATTATCTGCGGTTAGCTTGTGTTAAAGGTGGAAGACCATTCAAGACCAAAAATAAAAAGTCAAACAAGGAAGTGTTCCACGTGTAAGAAAGGCTGCCAGCCTAGCATTTTATTGAAAGTAAGTGAGTGTAAACAATTTCTATGCATCCTGGGGATTGAACGAAATCACAACCATACTTCATCCAAAGCTTATTTCAATTTTCTAGCAAAACAGAGACACAGAGTTACAGATCCATATGCTCTGCTAGTTATCTCTACCTCAAAAAATGGCAATATGTCCATAGAAGACAAAAATTCCAATCAAATTGAATGCTCTTATTGAATGTATATTATATGTTTTTTTTTCCTATTTCTACCCTTAAATTCGCAGAATAATAAACATTGTTATATTTTTGTAGGAAGATTTAAGTTTCGTTAAAGTTTACCCTATAATAAATTATTATTTTTTGATTGAATTAAGGTATTTTGATTATCATCTTATTTTGACACTAATTTTCTAATGCTGCCGGCATCCATGATGGCTGCCGGCGCCGGCAGCGGAGCCACTTCCCCGGCAACCAGCTCGGCTGCCGGCGCCGGCAGCGGAGTCACTTCCTAATATTTTCCTATTTTATAAAATAAACTTGTGTCGCATCCTGTCAACGCATGAAAGGCTGGTAAGCTATCATAAATTTGTTTTACCAATAACTCTGCTATGCTATTTTATGAACAGGAACAAACTTTTTTTATTCAGGGCTGCCGTCCCATGGCTTTTTTCCATAAATAGTTCACTAGTTTTGAACTTTTCTTCGTTCCAGTAGACTAGTAAAATTAAAACACTGGCATCGTCCGATTTTGAAAAATTAGTCGGGTGTCTGCCTCCAAGTGTGTATTTGGATAGAAAGCTATATTGGTTTTGTTAAAAAATTAAATCCTAAAAATTATGGTAGGGTGATGGAAAATAAACTAATGATAAGTCTGTTTTGCACAGAAAAAACTGCAATACCAATAAATGCGCTTGCAAAAACGAGAGTATGTTTTGCTCCCCCGAATTCAAATGCGCTACGACTTGTGGTAACAGTGGATACAAAAATATGCTTGAAGAAGTAGAAAACGATATGTTACTAGACGATTAATAAGTAAGTTTTCCATTCTTTAGCTGTTTTTTTATTATTCATTTTTTTATTTTAGAAATCCACGCCCAATTTACGCCCAAGTGCCATACATTCTACTTTTTTTTTAACCGGAGCAATAGCCCAGTGGTCCAACGCGCTGGGTTTGTGACGCGTCTCCGGCACTAGACCAGGTTCGAACATTTAGTAGGATTGTCACAAAAAGTGGAAGGTGGTAGAGGAATTCTTCCTCGACCGAGGTGGTACCACCCCACATATCCTCTTAAAGGGCCGGTGAAATCCCAACGGATGTTTCCAGCTCTGGATGTGTGAGTCGATTCCCCAGTACACCCACGGTACATAGTACAGGGTGTCCCATTTTTGGCACTTTTGCGGGGTATCTCCCTTATTTTTAAAGATAGAGGGTTGCGGTTTTCGCGACAGTGTGCTACTTTTTGATGAAACGAAAGATGGCATAAAAATATTTTTCATGGCCCCCTTCGTTTTTGACATACAGGACGAAATTGATTTTTTTCCATTTTCGGAACCCCCTCGCATTTCAGTTATCTTGTAACTTATAAAAAAAGTAAAAATGGATCCTATTAGAGTTTTCTACGTAGAATCGAGTGGCGTGGTTAGATTTTCATCAGATGTGATATTTTTCGAGATATTAACCAAATAAATGTTTTTTTAAATGGAACAACCTTTATATTTCTTAACCATTAAGTTTCCCCTTTCGAGAGCTTTTCAAAAATATATAACACTTTATAGTTATTTTTTATTTTTAGCCCTTAAATCGAACTATTTAATTTTAAACTTTAATTTTGCGTAGTTGGCCGTGTTTAACAAGTGGTTTAACGTCAATTCAGGTATTTAGATTTAAAAAAGAAACTGGTTAAATCCTGTATTTTCATTAATTTATTAAAATTGGTATTATTTTTAACCTACAACACTACCTACTTGTTATCTAGATATATAGAAAATCCTAACCAGAACTAAAACTGTTTAGTTTTTAATCACTTAAAGATTAAATTAGTTGTCTTGAATTATTAATAGCAAATAAAAGTCAAATTTAAAAACAAAACATACAAAACTTTAGGTAACGAAAAGAGCTAGAATGGATTAAATGGACTAACTCTTTTCGTTACCTAAAGATTTGTATGTTTTGTTTTTAAATTTGACTTTTATTTGCTATTAATAATTCAAGACAACTAATTTAATCTTCAAGTGATTAAAAACTAAACAGTTTTAGTTCTGGTTAGGATTTTCTATATATCTAGATAACAAGTAGTGTTGTAGGTTAAAAATAATACCAATTTTGATAAATTAATGAAAATACAGGATTTAACCAGTTTCTTTTTTAAATCTAAATACCTGAATTGACGTTAAACCACTTGTTAAACACGGCCAACTACGCAAAATTCAAGTTTAAAATTAAATAGTTCGATTTAAGGGCTAAAAATAAAAAATAACTATAAAGTGTAATATATTTTTGAAAAGCTCTCGAAAGGGGAAACTTAATGGTTAAGAAATATACAGGGTGTTCCTTTTAAAAAAACATTTATTTGTTTAATATCTCGAAAAATATCACATCTGATGAAAATCTAACCACGCCACTCGATTCTACGTAGAAAACTCTAATAGGATCCATTTTTTACTTTTTTTATAAGTTACAAGATAACTGAAATGCGAGGGGTGTCCGAAAATGGAAAAAAATCAATTTCGTCTTGTATGTCAAAAACGAAGGGGGCCATGAAAAATATTTTTATGCCATCTTTCGTTTCATGAAAAAGTAGCACACTGTCGCGAAAACCGCAACCCTCTATCTTTAAAAATAAGGGAGATACCCCGCAGAAGTACCGAAAACGGGACACCCTGTACTTAGACCTCGGTCTTCGTGGGCTGTCAGAAAATAATAATAAAAAAAAAGATGAAAGAGCGATATATTTAAGAAATAGGCGACGTTTTTGTTGTAAGTTTAAATTATAATGTTTATATCTATGTATATAGATACAAACACAGTAAGAGCAGGTTTCCCGCTTTTAGGCAGTCGGCACCGACTCTACAATTTACCTTGTTTTTTTTTGAATTGTTATCAATAGCAATGCGCTAGTAACAATTTAAAAAAACGCCAATAATAGGTCCTGATCGGCGCCGACCACCTGAAAGCGGGAAACCTGCTTTTACTGTGTTTGTTATATATAGATACAGGAGTTGTTCGTTGATGAAACAAGTTTCATGTTTCATGCGACGAGAGTCACGAAATTAATTTCTCTAGTGTGTCATCCTCCTTAGGGTGTTAAAGTTTTAATGCTTTTTGTGTTATTTCAATGTATTCTATACATACATGGGTTTCTTCACTAAACCTACATTTCATAATTTTAGTACCAACATCGTAAATCAGGGTACTTATGTTATTATTAATTTACGACACTAAAAACAATCATCGGGTGTTACATAATTTTTTAGTCGAGAAATAAATACCTGTTAAAATTCAGTTGGTTTTAAAAAATCTATGAAATTACATCAGATGTATCGTCCATCCCAATCCAGTCGCGGACAGCGGTGGAATTTTCGCGATAAGGCTTATTTGTTTTTTATTTTCTCTAAAATTAAATCAAAAAGTAAGTACGCCAAAACTTACACATGTAGAGTCGGAAGGAACGCATCAAATTCTAGATGTATTCTATACGTAAATATAAGTCAGAAAAACTCAAAAGTTGTAATTCGATTTTGACTTGTTTTCATTGGTATTAAAAATATGATAAAGATGCGTTATTTTAATTCCTTTTTGTTGGTGATTAGGTGATAAAAAATTAAAAATTAGATTTTGTGGTTTTTTTTGACTTATATATAATTTACGTGTAGAATACACTCATAGGCGGTTCTAGACCTCTATTTTGGGGGGGGGGGGGCTTAATCCCCCGGTTTACATATTTGGGGGGGCTTAGCCCCCCCAAGCCCCCACCTAGAAACGCCTGTGACTACACTCCTCCTTCCTCCCGAGACCCTGCATTTTCCTTGCTTAATACAATGGTACCAAAATAAAAATTTAGTTAAAGAGCCCAGCGTGTCAAACTTCATACAGAGCTACATTGCGCTTTTTACAGAATATTTTAATAAGTTCCTAAATAATCTATGTATAAAAGAAGAAACTGGCTGCATGACTGACTGATGTATCAACACACTGCTGAGTCTAGAAACTTGAAATTTTGCACAGAGGTTTCTTATATGTATAACGTATACGTGCACTAAGAAAGGGTTTTTTAAAATTGAACACCCAAGGGGGTGAAACAGGGGTTCAAACTTTATATGGATAAACTATTAACTCGAAGCTTCATAGAAGTTCTCTAAAAAATAAATGTTTAAACACATGCTTCTTTACAGTTGTTAATAAATCAACCCCTAAGGGGACGAAATAAAGGTTCAAAGTTGGTAATGGAGTAAAAATGCTATACGGTTCTATTACCTTAAAATTACGTGAAAGTACTATAAAAAATAAACACGTTTTATAACTTTTTAGACGTCAACCCCTAAGGGGGTTCGAGGTTTCTACTCTAGAGACCGGATTCGAATATTACATTCCAGGAACGGGCTCCGTTGGAAAAACAATGTACACAGAAAGTATTAAAAATATTTTTGACAAGAATATGAGATTACTGAGGTCCGAAAATCTAACTTTGTTTAGCAGATGGTAAAAAAATTAACCTGGGGGGGTGGGGGGGATAAAAACGAAGCGATTGGCAATTCCTTTCAAAAATGTAAACTGAATATGCCAATTTCGGGGTTCAGAAGATCTAATTCTGTGTAATAAATGTTAAGAAAATTAACGAGTGTGTGTGTGGTGGGGGAATGGGGGTATAAATTGAAGCGGCTGGAAAATTTTCCAA
Organism: Philopedon plagiatum; assembly: GCA_963971165.1. Taxonomy (NCBI): domain Eukaryota; kingdom Metazoa; phylum Arthropoda; class Insecta; order Coleoptera; family Curculionidae; genus Philopedon; species Philopedon plagiatum. The sequence continues at coordinate 82,309,279 of OZ020192.1, read as the reverse complement.
GATGTTAACTACTACGTTATTTTCGGGTTATTGAGCTCAGAAAATGGCTTAGATAAAGGGGAGCGGCTCTGAATTTCTCCAAAAATGTTAGAAGTGTCATTTTTGGAGTTATTGAGGTCCGAAAATCTAATTTTGTCTAACAAATGGTAATAAAATAAACGGGGGGGGGGGGGGTGTCAAAATAGAGCGATTGACAATTTCTACCAAAAATGTGACGTAATATGCCATTGTCGGGGTTATCAAGGTCAGAAACTCTAATTTTGTTTAATAGATGTTAAGAAAATTAAGGTGGGGGGGGGGGGGTGGTTAAAAAGAGGAGACTGGTAATTTCATCCAAAACGTTAAGTAATGTGTCATTTGCGGGTTGGGTTAAACAAAAATTAATGGAGCGGGGGGGGGGGGGGTTACAAGAGGCGGCTGGGAATTTCTTAAAAAACGAATATGTCATTTTTGGAGTTAATGAGGTCAGAAAATCTAATTAAAGAGGGAGAGATAAGATATGGGGGGGGGGGGGGGGGAGAATAGGTGCCCTAAAATGAAAAAAAGCATTTTCTGATAAAAATTAACAAAATTAAGTTGACCATTAACCGCAGTAATAAATACATAACAATATTTTTTCATGCTTTTCAGTGCTTCTCCTTTTGTGCAGTTGGTTAATTTTTTTTAAGCAATTTTTTGATGAGCTATAATTCGTAAATACAACCTGACAAAATCTAATATTAATTTTATTTCATTGACCTTTTCTATCAGTCACCTGTGTTCGACCCCGATTTTTTCGTCATGTAAAACTGAAATCCGGTCCCTAGATATACCTAACCTAACCTAACATAACTCATGTTTCATGTATTCATAATCATGATATCAAAACTACACTATTATCACCTATACCACGCAGGCCAAGTCGCGGACAGAAGCTAGTAGTATATAGGTTGATATTTTTTTCTAAAGTCCCTTTTATCCTTCCGAACTTTTCTACTTTGGCTATTGACTAATAATTTTAATTATATATTTAATACTCATAATTGCTTCTAAAACGTTTTGCTTTCTTGAATCTTTTTGATATATTTCACTGAACAGGTACGCATTGAACAGATATTTTGGGTGATTAAATCGAATAAATGGAACAAGATACTGTTGTGCAACCCTGTTCAACAAAACTGTACATCTAATTTATAAACCTTTTATTAATGGTCTTTCTTAGGAAACTGGCAGTTAGATTGTGAATTAGATGTAAGGTTAGTTTGTCTACGGGGGCCATAATTAAATAATCTAAAAAGTTCATAATGAATGAAATTAATTGTGGGAAACAAAACTTAGATTTTTAACAATTTTATAATGACCACTTTCAATTTTTAAACATTAGGATGTTTAAATTATCATTCATTTCATTCACGTATTGTCATATATGAATTTGATTATTTCTAACAAAACTCATTATAACAATAGAGCTTTAACAAGTATTGTTTTTTAAAAAACAATTTCACGTTACGTTACACCTACTTAACACATAATACATAATAAAGAAGGAGAAACGGACTTAATATATGGGTTAGGCGGTCCTCAAAACGGGATAACTTTCCGAATTTTTGTCTTCGATTTTCAGAGGGATCTTCACTTTGTGAGATTAAAATACTGAAAGCTAAATACTAAATTTTACGTTTTAATTTTTTAAAGATTCCTTGTACAACTGAATGCCAAGTTATATAGGTTACTCCGCTATGCCACGGTCTAATCCCAAAAACAATCTCCTATAATATTATTCTGTCATTTTGTCACGTAAATTAACATATATATATATATATATATATATATATATATATATATATATATATATATATATATATATATATATATATATATATATATATAATATATTATTTCCGTCTAGTAATAAAACAATATTTCTAAGTCTTTTGGTTGCGCTACTGGATGATTATTATTTTTAATAATATCTAAATTTGCTGGTGGCAGAATTAAGGTAAATGTAAATGTGTCATAAGAGAATAGGTACCAGAATATTAATTAGTTACCTAATCTCCTAATGTATTTTAACTAGATAAAAAACGCTAGTCCAAATTCGGTGATCAAGTACAAATTTAATTAACCTTCTTCAATAATCAGGAAGAACTACTTTTTACCCAATGTGGGTTAGCTAATTTTTCTGCACTTTGTAGATTGTATGAATTTTTCCATGGTACCCATAATAATAAAAACTGATCCTTTCGCTTTAAGTAACCCTCAGACAGTGTTTTCAAATAAGAATATCGGGGCATATAGATGGAAAGATGTTTTATTAATTACTTTATCGAAATGTATTTACTACAGAAACTTGATGCCTACATCAAAGCAAAACAAAAGCAAAACTGTTATGAGAGTCGAAAAAAGTCAAATAGCACAGCGGAGAAATAAGAATTTGAAAAACTTTTAGGAGTAAAGTACCCTTATTTTTAAAAATGTGTTTAGGGTTTAAAAGTTATGCTTAAATATGAAGGTATGGTCTTCAATTTAATTTTTTTCGTATTATTTTAACTAGTCCCCGTATTATTTTAAAACAATCTATTTAAGGATACCCTAAATTTCGTTAAACCTGAATGGAACAGAATACTATTGTAAATGTGTATATATATATAAGGTAAAGTGGGGTAAATGTAACTCAAAATTTAAATAGTTGAATTTTAACAGTTAGTTAAAAATCCAAAATTAAAGATAAAACGTTGTAGGTTTGGAGAAATCAGTGGAGTTAAGTTGCTAGTCAGTTCCTAAAATTGAAAAGCTGACAGTTGAAAAATGTAATTTTTATGATACATTTTTTTAAAAAGTTGTCCCTATATTACGTTTACCCCGCAGATTGGGGCAAATGTAATACCGGCCCACATTATCGTATATAATTGCTTACTGATTAGTTGTGGGGTAAATGTAATAAGCTACGTTTTTGTAGAAGAACATGTTTTTTAAAACGTTTTTCTATCTCAATAAATAAAAAAGTTATCAGCTTTCGTAAGTATTATAGAAAATGAAAAAGAGTGATCATGCTTTGAATTCTGTAGGAAAATGGTAAAAAATATGTTTTCATAAGTTTAAAGGCAAAGGATCCATCTAACTAAAAAAAATCTAACCAAAGAAACTAAATTTTTTACTTAAGCTAAATAACTATAGAAAATATGAATATATATTTTTTAAAGTTTTTTTTAACGTAACAACGTACCATTTTCAATTTAAAGGAATTACCTGGAACAAGGAACAAGCGTAAATGCGATACTATAATACGGGGTTAATGTAATGTATATATTACATTTACCCCGGTTAAATATGTTACTATACCCCCAAAATTTATTTTTGGCGGGGTAAATGTAACATAGCTACCAAAATTGTTTAAACCACAAGTTTCATTCAACTTTAACCTTAAACATCTAAAGTAACTCTACTTTAATCAAATTCGACAACTTACATTCAAAAATTCAGTTTCAGTACCAAAATATTTTTTAACAATTTAAACAGTCTAGATTGGACTTCTTCTCTTGAATTTACATTTTCAGAAATGACATTTGACAAGCCACTGGAAGAATATATACATGGATTTTTAATATTAGTTTATGAATGGTGGTTACATTGCTTTCAGTAAGCTAGATGGCGCCAGCAAAAAGATATAGTTTTCCGTTATATCTTAACGGTATTACAATTACCCCATTATTACATTTACCCCACTTAACCTTACTTGTTTAGATTTTGGATTTTTGTGTTACTTAAAAATGGCTTGTATTGTTTCAATGACAATTACTAAAATCTATGAAGGACAAATTTAGTTACCTATTTTTTCGTTTAAAGTGTTAAAGCCTTAGAGAAAATAATGTTTCCTTTCGTAAATCCTTGTAACAGAAAAAAACTTTTTTCTACTCATGTCAATAAAAACCTGTATTGTATGTTCAATAATAGATTCAGAACAAGGTACATTGTGGTTTACACCTATTCATTGTGCTTCAATCACCATGGTGATTGAACTACAAAGTTCACTTTGTGCACGTGTATTTTTTACAAAGGTGGCGTTGACAGGTGCCGCGTCAAAATTTTATAATTTCATTGACATTTTTTGACATCTTAAAAAGAAAAATATTACTAATCCCATTCTATTAACAGTAACATTCGTAGAAAAAGTATAGTGTAAAACTCGCATGGAATGACCATTTCCTACTCGTATGATTTGCAGCACTCGCCTGCGGCATCGTGCTGCAAACGTCATACTCGTAGGAAATGCATGTCATTCCATGCTCGTTGTACAATATACTATTTTCGATAGTAAGCAACAATAGACAAAACAAACCTAAAAAGGAACACAGATTCATTGATTGTTCTAACAGTGTACCTATCCTATTCAGTTTTGGTGTAATTGAAGCGATCCTTTAATATGATTGAGTTTCTCAAAAAAAAAAAAAAAGAAAAAAATATACTTTTCAAAAAAAAACTAAGTAGGGAGTCTCTCCTTCATAATAAAACATAACTCTTAATTCCAAACAACTTTTTTCTAATAACATTTTGTTGTGTATTTAAACATAAGTATACTTATTGAGCAATCTTCAAATTTTGGTACCTCTTCTGTGTACTATTTGACTCTTTACGACTTGTTTCTAGGTATGCTTAAACCATTCGTAGTACTTACGTTTCTATAAACTCATTAATAAAAGATTTTTACGTTTGTTGCAAACTTCTTGGACCATACTGTGTAGACAGATTTGCATATTCTCAGTATTTTGGTCGATGTTTGACATTATGACGAAAGTTGCGACTGGCGAAACAAAGTTTTTGTGCGCTTGTGGTAGAGGTATTTTGGCCCCTTCCCCCTTGCCGTCGCAAAAAAAGAATCCCTGAAAAATTAACAATAAACAGTCTAAAATAAAAAAAATTATTTACACACATCTATGGTCCATTTAATTTAGATAGAGAATTATGATAAAAAATACAGTTTAATAAAAATTCACCCTATTGGTTAGTTTCACGGAAAGTTTAGGCTAAGTTCATAATTTAGGTACACCAGAGCTTATTTTAGCTAACGCAATATCCTTTTCTTTTCTAATAAAATTACCATAGGAATCAAATTTCTTTCCATCCTTGTTGACAAATGGTGTATTATAAAAATTCAGTAATACAAAAATGTAGTAACCTTTAGAAATAACAAAAGTCAAATCAAATATCATATATTTTTTGTACTAAGTAAAATAATAAAAAAAATCTCTTCACAAGCATAGCCATAGCCACCGCCACCTTTTAATTTTATATTACTTACAATTACTTCCTACCCCAATAAAAAACAATCATCAATAATAGATAATCAGTGGCGTACCTAGCATTTTGGGGCGGGGAGAGGGAGGAAGTTTACCATGGATGGGGGCGGATTTGTATGAAAATATGACAAACGCGCTATAAAACAAAGAAGCGCTAGGGGCGCCATGTACTCGGGGCGGGGGGTGGGGGGCTGACTGACCCCCCCCCCCCCCCGCAAGGTACGCCACTATAGATAATTATGTACAACCGGTCTGACGAATAATTTACAGTAAGCTAAAATAGGCAAAGTTTTTGTTTATTGAATTAAACAACCATAATATGATTAAAAAAAATATTTCCATTCTCCGATATATTTATATTGAAATAATGCAAACTTTATTTATAATCTAGCGTAACAGTGTGGTTGCTGAGAGTTATCTATACCTAATAGTAGTTCATCCAGAGTTAACAAATTATTGTAGCCTCTAGTTTTATATACCCCGAAATTCACTATCGTTAAGACCGGTCTAATTTGATAATCAAGGTTTTAAATTGACTAGATAAGATAACTAATTTTTGTACTATGAATTTATCTCTTTGAAAATTTATAAAGGAAAAAACAAGTATTTAAATGTATATTTTCCACAATAATAAGACTAAATTTATTTTAATAAGCTCCAAGACAAAAATTATTTAAAAACTAAGCAAATCGCCGAAATATTAGAATAATTCATAAGTTTTTAATGACGATTTATTAACAGTGACAGGACAAAGAAAATCCTAACTGATTAACTAGATGTTAATTTAAACCATTACTAAGTCCCTTAACCTTTTTTGTGCATCCCTGTTGTAAAATTTTTATACATTCTGATATTTTAGGGCTTTGGTTAGGGATTATGCCAGTGTAGATAAAAAATCAACATTTTAATGCCTGATTACATTTAACATTTATCCTTTTAACCCTGATAGGTAGAAATTTAAACATTTAAAACGTAAAATACTTTCGATACATTTGAAAAGACCAATCAAACCCGTATAAAAAAAGTTTTTTTAAATTCACACATACAGGGGAGGGGATAAGGAGGGTTTTTAATTGATTCCATTATCCAGATTTGGTCCTGTAAGAGCTCATTAAAACAAAAGTCGGGCATTGGCTTGGGTAACGTTTGTTAACAAAAATTAAGTCATTTTGCTTAAAGCATGTATGTATATTAAGAAATCCATGGAACTTTTTTTTTGTTAGTGAGCGCCTATAAGTATAATTTTTTTGTTTCTAACTTCATAATTTAGGAGTGAATAAATCATTATATATACAGTGTGATCCAAAAACATGTGGCAGTGCTCAGGGGGATATACTTGAACCAAACTGCGACAAATAGTTCCTATCAATATAGATCCGCTCTTACTTTGTCTTTGAAATACATGGTGTCAACATTTCTTATTTTCTGTTTTTTCCAAAATGTCGCCATAATGACTTTAGCAATTTGAGTGACATTTGGGTTATGATAAGTACTTTAAATGATACATATTGTGGCATTTAAAAGGTGTGGACAGGTTCACCAGGGGCATAAAGTACGGGCTGGCACTGAAAATTTGCGTACCTTTAAAGCCGTTTTAAAGGGGCTTTTTTATTTAAATCTACCCGAATACGAACAGAGAAAATGGTGAAAAGGTTGTATATTATATAATAAAATTACATTTATTTCCTAAACGAACCGAAAAAATTTTAAGAGACAACTTTTATTAAGCATTTAACTGCCTACTATCCATTTCTAAAGTTTTGACCCCTCAGTTTGGAAGCTTGTAAAGTAAAAAGTACAATTTAAAAAAATATAATTTTCACATATTTCGGTCAAGTTACTTGTCTCTATTACACATGTAAAACTTTGTAACCGTAGATGCCTTGGTGCTTTTCTAATGGGAAGGTAAGTGTAAAATTGTCACCATTTTTTCCCTATTTCATCAATTACTCAATTGTAAAAATTTATTGTGCCTTACTGGTACTCCCAGGCCTAACTAATTTTTTACAGGCGATAAAGTGAACCTTACTTTAGTCCCAAAAAATATCAGTTTTATTTTTTTTTCTTAGGTTTGGTAGTAATATTCAAAAAATGATTGTGGTTATGTAATTACTACCAGTAATCTTACAGCAAAAATTTTTGTTTTTTTGTATTACAGATAAAGAGATGTAACTTTACGTTTAACGAAAATTTTGTTTTGGCAGTTGTCAAACGTAAATACAAACAATTAATTTGTGTAAAGGATAGCAGCATTGTGCTTGCGGGATGGAGCGGGGCGTCGAAGGTGCAATAGTATGGGTGTTAAGGTAATAATCATTAAAGTAATGCAATATAGTGACGGTTTTTTTGTGCTCTATATGATAAATTAGGTAACTGGTAACATTAAGAAAAAATAAGTATATGCATTGGTACATATTTACATTTATTTGTATTTAACGATTTTCGATTGTTTCATTACGATCTATAAAATAGGCAAAACGTGTGTAGTAGAACAATAGTAATTTAAAAATATTACTTCAAAGTGAGTAACGTAAATAGGCCAATTAGCTTTATTTATTTATAATTCACCTAAAAGAAAAACAATATTTTTGATGTTCCCTTATTTTTATGATTCGCATATTTGGAAAATTGTAACAAATGCTGTGGTAAGTTTGTCTGCATTTGCCTTTGCTTAATAATAAACGAAATATGTGAAAGTGGCCTGTTTACGTAGAATCACATCTGATTTAACTTTTAAGGTACAAAGCCCTAATAAAATTTAGTTAAACCTAAAACTAAAAATAACCTGATTGGATTACACCACTCTTTTTTACCGAAGAATACCTACACTTATGGACCGTTTTCTCCTTCTTCATCATTACTAAAGTCTTCATTTGAATCATCATCTTCATCTAAATTTATAATTAATGGTTCTACAACAACATCAACTTAGTGGTCTTTTTCTATGTAGGATTCCTCAATTTTATTAGCGTGTCCAACGCAATTTTCCCAAACAGACTTTGGCACGTTCTGCATCGTTTCAAGACACAAATTTAGTACATTTGTGATTTTAAACGTAGTATTCAATTTTGCAACTTTATTTTTCACATATGCCCAAATTAATTCAATTGCGTTGAATTCACAGTGTGCAACTGGCAACCATAGAAGCTTTACATTATCATTACGTAACTCCTTTGCAATTGTATCTAAAAGATACGTTTGGAAAGCGATAGTTCTTGCATAGGTCTAACAGCATTGGTTTGGTTAATTCATTAAACGTTGTAAATCCATCGGGCAATGTTGCTTTTCGCTGGGACATCCATTCTATTATTTTTTGTTTTGTCCAGGCAGCTGTAGGATTTCGAAAATTAGGATCCAACGATCCAACATTGTATGATACGGTGCTTGATCAATTACGATTACTGATTTGTCAGGTATTACGGAAAGCACTGTTCTAAACCATTCTTCGTAATGTTGTTTATTCATCTCGTTATGGTAATCCACTGACGCCGCACTTTTTTTCCCAACGAAACACTTCAGGCAGCCATCCAAAAACCCATTTTTACTACCAATATGTAAGATAATAACCCGTTGTCCTGATCCTGATGGCCGTTTTATTCCACCTCTAAAGCCATTAATTTCCTGTATACCACCTCTGTATTCATCAAAATTATCCCGTTTTGTGGGATTACCTCTTTCAACCCAGCCAAACTTCCTTGAATGATTTGCACCGCACCATGTTTCATCTGTATAAAATATTTGCCAAGAATCTTCACGATATCTCTTTATGGCGTATAAGGATTCCGCTCTTCTGGCAGCAATTGTGTTTTGTTCCATTAAAATTGGTTTATTAATTGTTTTTATAGGAAAACCCAAGTTCTTTAATCCATCGGTACAAAGTCATTTCTGAAAATTCTGGTAAATAATCGACATCTTCTTTCAATTTCTGGTAAACTTCTTTTATAGAAGGAAACCGGCGCTCCAGGTAAAAATTTAATATTGTTCTCCTTATGGCGCCCTGCAAAATCTCATCACATTCCAGTCGGGGCCTTCCACTTCTCCCTTTTGATGGTATACTAATACCGGAACTTTTTTCTTCCGCAGTAACACGTTTAATGGCGCTTTCACTAATACCCAGGCAATCTGCTGTTCTTTTAACCACTTGCTCAATCAAAATATTTTCCAAACCGGTGTCTTTCTCTTTTGTCGAAAGTACGCTCTGACTTTTAATATAATGTTTTTCATTTGTTCGTTGCACTGACGAGATATTTTAACTTATTAGACTGTAGTTAGGTACCGTATTTTTGGTTCAGATTACATCAGGTATTTATATAAATTCGAACAAGATAATCTTAAAAATCGTGTGAAAACAATAATAATTTCAAATTACTATCTACCACTAAAACCAAAAATTTAAATCAACAATAACTAGATATAAACAACCACAATCAACTAAATAATATTATTTTACAAACCTTTTCATTACATAACAAATAGATTAAATTCTAAACAAATAAAAATACATGGACCTACGGACTACATACGACCTTTACGACGACGCCACCGTACTGTGATTATGTCGGTAAAGGAGTTTAACACTTTGCATCTCTTTCTTATGTGGCTTTTAATATTTATTACAACTTTTACAAGAACTAAAGGTGCTTTTTTTAATTTTGTGTAATAAAATACATTTGTATAATAATAACTACGCCTACGAGTGTAAAGATTTTTTTTAAAGTTTTAAATTGTCCACAGTACAGCTGATACACAAACATCATTAAAAAATAAAAAAATAGAATTTTAGACGCATACTACCAATCTCTTGCGAAAGTATAGATATTTTTCTATCTACCTTCAAAATTGCATTTAAATAGGGAAAAAATTAACCAATATATAGACATGAGAAAATCGTTTATCAGTATTAACGCAGTAAAATCGTTGTTTTTTTCTACTTTATTATGAATAAGTTCAATATCGTTCACACTACAATAATACATTTTTTGGAAGAAACTCTTGGATAACGTCCTAACAAGCTGTAATTTTTTCAGTTTATTCTGCCCCGTGGTTTTTTTGTTATTGACCCTCAGACTGAGGGGTCAAAACTTTAGAAATGGATAGTACATTACTATGTCATCAACCAGTAAATAAGTACAGCGTACACCTTTTTTACAAAATTATTTCAGTGCACGCTTCTGATAAAACTGTCCGCGCCTTATTAATCCTGAAATATGTCATTAAAATTGTCGTTTCGAAGATATTTAAAAAAAAAAACAAAAAAACAATTAACACTAGGTATCTCGCTCGTCTGTACGTCACAAAATGTCCGACATAATACTTAAGGTCAAACAAGGTCAAAAAATTCTTCTATCCCTTGACACCAAAAAGTCCTCTGGTCTGGATGGCATACCAGCAATTGTTTTAAAAAAATGCGCTCCAGAACTTGCACCCATCTTAACTCGTCTTTTCCAGATCTCCTATGACAAGCGTATATTCTCAGATAGTTGGAAGACTTCTTGTGTGCAGCCTGTCCCGAAAAAAGGTTCCAAGTTCCTTCCACCCATCTCTCTTCTATCTGTTGCCAGCAAAGTTATGGAGAGTGATCAACTTGCAAATTTTAAAATATCTCGAAAAACACAAAATCCTCCATGACAGACAGTACGGATTTCGTCACCAAAAATCCACGGCTGATCTCCTTACCTTTGTCACCCATAACTGGAACAAGTCTCTCGAATTTCATGGTGTCAGAGTCTTACTCTTGATATTTCCAAGGTCTTTGACCAAGTATGGCATGCCGCACTCCTCAACAAATTACCTTCTTACGGTCTTCCTCCCAAACTATGTACCTGGATCGGTAGCGCATATCTGTCGTGGTGAACGGTCACTCATCTAACTTCCACCCGATCAATGCTGGCGAACTCCAAGGTTTAGTCCTGGCACCAACCCTATTTCTTTTTCAATTTAATGACGCGCTCTCTTCAATTACCAATCCCATCCACAGTTACGCTGACGATAGTACTCTTCACTCCAACATTCATTTTTTCAGACAAGTTTCGACTCAAGATCTGGATAATAGATGCAGATCTATGCACCTATCCCCTTCCAAAGATCTTCAATTCATCTTAGGCTGGGGCGCCCAGAACGTTGGTCAGTTCAACGTCTCCCAAACCAAATCTTGCTCCCTGTCACGCAAAAAATCCGGCAACACTTACGCCATTTACATGAATGGCCAAGCTCTACAGAACAATGAAACATTCAATCTTGTCGGCATCGCTTTCGAACGTGACTTCAGCTGGTACAAAAACATTACTTCAATAGCCACATCAGCAGCCAAGATCTTTCGAGCCAGAAAATGCTTTTCCCTTTCCAACATACTTACTCTCTATGTTTTCCAAATAATACCTATCCTAGAGTACTGCTCCCACATCTGGGGAGCGGCATCACCTTCAGAACTTAACATCCTTGATTCTATCCAAAAGAGACTCATCAATGACCCAGTTCTCACAAGAAAAATCCCTTCTCTCGCACATCGCCGCGCCGTTAAGGATTTATCCCTTTTCTACCGGTACTTCCACGGATTTTGCTGTGAAGAACTGACAGCTATGATTTCCCCTTTAACCGTTCCTAACAGACCAACAAGAGGTGCGCTAGGTATGCATCCCTTTACTGTACAGCTACAAAAGCCAAGAACATCCCATCTCTCTCGCTCATTTTACCTAGAGTCTCCATATTATGGAACATGTTGCCTGCAGATGTCTTCCCTTCCCCTCCCAACCTCCAATCCTTTAAGTCCCGTGTCAATAGATTACATTTCCCTTCCCTTACTGCGCTCGTACTTACGCTTGAAGTCTACTTCTCTCTTAGATAAAAGAAAATCTCAAAAGCAAAGTAAGAGCGGACCCATGTTGATAGCCATTAGATGTCTTAATTTTGAGTGAGGAATCTCCTCACGAGCGATGGCGCATGTTTTTGAAATATTCTCTATTTCTAGTTTTTATAAAATTAATTCCTAATTAAAATTTAAAAAAAATAATTTTCATTTAAAATTTAAAAAAAACAAGTACTTTAAAATTTTCTGTTTCAAAAAAAATCTCTGTATTAAAAAAAAACAACGATAGAAGTGCACACTGATAAGCGAAAAAGAAATAATTTATTTATATTTTTTAAAAGTTTTTCAATCTTGATCTTTATATTTATTAATATAACTTAATGGCTTCTAAGAATGAAGGCATACCATTGAAATAATCGAATAATTATAAAAATAAGTTTATTTAGGTATTACTTTTAATTCACTTTTTAATACTGTTACTTACTTAAATTAATTTAATAATAATTAAAAGATTAAGCTTAGTATTTAAAATAAACCTGGCTTTTACATACTGGTACACTGATTTAATATTATACTTTAATTACCAGTTTCAATTTCATTCACTTTTACTTACATAACTAACTTGCGTATATTTGAACATAACGTAGTTCTTTGGCTTTTGTGTAGATGGCGGTTCCTGTGCAAAGCATAGAAATAATGAATATGAATAACACGATATGTATACTATGTATTTTTGAGAAAGGTTTAAGAAAAAATACATTGAAACTAATAAATCAAAATAAATTTAAAATAATTTAGTTAAACTTATTGTTTATTGTAATAATACTCATGTACTAGGTTTAGTGGTTGTTTGTACGAATTCTATTCTGACTTGCTGCTTTTACCAGGAATTGAATGTGACATAAATCGACAAGAAAATCGTGAAAACTGCGTGAGCAATTATTATTGTAACTCTAAAAGATTTATAAAACTTCCTAAAAATGGTGTAATAATATATTTTATATTCTTCTTTTTTATTTTACCAAAACAAAAAATAACCCTTGCTTCACTTCAGGAAAGAAGAAAAATATCCCCATTTGTAGTAATACGTTGAAGAGTGCTAGATTGGTACTACATAATAAAACCCTTAAGTATTGAAAATGGATCAGGGTTCTTACACATTATAAGGCCCTGAATTTCGGTCGCGAATGATATTGGTTTAATGAAATTCTAAAATGTTTCTTTTTTGGCTAATTTTTTCTCAGCGTTCTGAAAATTTTGTACAGGGCGGAAATCAGGTATATTTTTACCGCACCTAAAAAGAGGTTCTCAATTCATCTCGTAACGTGTTTTAATTTTTTATATGTGTGGTCATGCATATTCTTGAACGGATTCACCCGATGATTTTTTTTGTAGAGGAGTTTTCTCGAATGCTTAAACAATTATATAAATCTAAAAAAAGTCGTAACAATAGACAATTTTTCGTGTGTAGGTACTTCGAAATGGCAGCTCGGATTTTAACAACTTTATCTCCGTAGTATTATGGATCATGGCGCGGTGGGCCTGTTGGTACTTGACAGCAAAAAAATAACAAAGGGAAGGGGGTAAGTGGAGTTTTTTTTTAAATGTGGAGCACTATTTTGTTTTCGGGAATATTGGGGTCAGACTATCTAATTTTGTCGAACAGAGTGTGAGAGATGGGATGATTTTTTTAAAATGCTGTATATATTATTTCTAGAGTACTTAATACGGGTTAGAGAAGCCAATTTTACATAACAAGCGTTAATAAAAGATACAGGGGTGAGGATGACTGAGTGGAATGAGTGAATGGAATGGCGCAGCGGGAATTTCTTTGTCAAAAATGTTGAGTATGTCATTTCCGGTGCTGAGATTAGAGAATGACATTTCGCCAAACAGATCTTAAAAAAGTTCTATGGGAAACGTTATTGCTCTGCAGTGATATTGCGTAAAAGAAATACTAAATAGGTATCCTAATAAGGGGTGATGGAAAGGGAAGAGGGGAAAGATAATAAGTGCATTAAAGTATTTTTTTTAAATGATCGTGTAATAAGTCACCTTTGCGTTTTCCAGGGCCTACAAACCCCATTTTGCGTAGGAGACTATACTAATTGAAATTTGCGCTACAAGGAAAGAAGCACTTTTTCAAAAAATGATTCGATTTTAAAAAAGGACTGAGAAGTATAAAATAATATGTGTATTTATTTTTTACTCAAAATAATGATAAGCTAAATTGTGTTCAGCTTCAGCTTATGATTATTTGTACACCAAAGTTCTAAACTTTCAAGTCGGCGAAATTTCAAAGTATGAGAATCCATAATGATATTACTGATACTTGTAATACTTGAAATTGTTAGAGAGTTCCGCGGACTTCAAAGTTTAGAATTTTAGTGTACAAATTACAAGTTCAAGTTAAAAGTTCAACATAGTTAAGCTTACCATTAGGCATCGTTTAGTGCTTTTTTGAAGTCGATTTATTTTTTGGAGGAAACATTATTTAATTAGATGCAGTTTATAAAACATCGTATGTCCTTCCTCACAATTAAAAAAATATCCTGGCAGGGATTTTATCACATTATTAAATTAAATTATAGTTCTTTTAACGTCTCCGTTACTCGTTGTTTCTCATGGAAAATTGTTTATTGTAATAATATTAAGTTTTGTATTTAGGGCTTTCAAAAAATGAAAATGCTAAACCTTGAGCAAGAATGAGAAAATTATGTCTAGCTAAGACTAGGTGCCAAATTTTTATACTTTCTTATAACTTATAGTGTTTATAATCAATCATACCTAAAATGTTACGTTTATTTGCTAAACAAGCTGAATTGAATTATTCAAATAAACTGGTTTAGAGTAAATGAGATACGCTGAACCTTAATTCTTTCTGCGATATTATTTTTTTGGCGTGTGTATTAATAGTCTTAAATTAATATTTATCGCAAAACAAAGCTATAATATTGTGGTTCTATAACTATAAGATTAATAAGATTTAATACGAAAAATGATTAAGGATTTATGTAATGTTATACATTCATAATGGAAAAGTGCCTAAAGTCATTGATCAATGGAGTAACTTTTTCACTTTGAAAGAAATACCAAAAAATTGTTGTCAGGTCTGAGCAGGGACATTCCAACATTTCATTTTGCACATCTGCAAGATCAACGACTTTTAATTATTCATGACTATTGAAATATCCGTTTATTTTCTCTTTTCTTACGTAAGTGGAATATACCAAAACAACATCATAATAACCGGCACTACTAACATTTCATTTTATCCTATTATAAAACAAGATAAATTGACCTAGTTATTTACATGCACAATTTTGGTAACGCATTTTTTATTTCTAATTAATTTAGTAGTAAATCTTCAGGTGGTATTTTTATGAGTCATGAGTAACGTGTAATTGGGAAATTTTATCTAATAACCTAGAATATTTTACAAATTTTGAATATCTTAAATAATTAATTACGGCTGAGCGCATTCCTAATGTCGGTTTGCAATCATTGTTTCCCTATTTTGCGCAATTGATATTTTTCACATAACCGGATTTCCACCTAAGAAATAAATTAGTGCTGCAACCGCCAATTTACTTTTTCTACAACCGAGCGAAAAGTACAAATTTGCGCTTTCAAAAGAAAGCGCAAAGTTGGACATTTTCGAGGAACAAGCGTTTGTTTTACTTTGTCGCTCGCCGAGCGACAAAGTTACTTTGTCGCTCGCTTAGTTACCATGGACACCTTAATAATAATAAAGAAACGTCCAGCGTATCTGCGACTTTTGACACAAAATATAAACTGTCAAATTTGATATCAATAATTATTAATTACATTACAAAATATTTTTATAAAAATACCGGTTGTAGAAAAAATCATGTATGTAATTCGAGCGCAAAGTGACATTGCCGCTCTCGCGAGATAGCCGCGCTCCGCTACGCGTCGCGCGTCCAACTTCTCGCTCAGAGCGGCAATATATCACTTTGCGCTCTTAATACACAAATAGCTATTTTAGGGAGTATTATTTTAACTTGTTTTCTTTAATTTATTGTTGTAATGATAAAGAAAAACTAAGCAACGATTGAAAAGGCGAAAATAAAATCAAATTTATGCCTTAAAACGTTCCCACAGCACTTACAAAATTTGTATTTGCCTTAGTTATTATTTGCCTTTTGAAAATCATATAAAAGATATAACAAAAACAGGTTAATTTAAACCTTAAAATTATATGTAATTTAAAATCATATTTATTTTAAATACTGATCCAAAATAAAAAATTGTGAACTCTATCATTTGAAGTGGTCTAGATTAGTGTGATGTTGATAAAAGTATATGGAATAATGGCAGTAAAAAGCTTCAAATCTTGCATAATAACTGTATTCGATTTTCAGCTAATCTTAGTATTATCATGTTGAGGCAATTTAGGCATTTAGAAAACAGACAAGAAATTCACGTAAATTTTGTTACAATAAACGCGAATTACAAAATGCGAATGTTGTTCTAATTGGTCACATTCAAATTTCGAGATTTTATTTGAATGTGAAATTGATCAATAAAGATACATTTACGCAATTCGCGTTTATATGAAAAGTATTAACTTGTTTTTGTTCATGGAGTAATTTATTTTCAACAATTTTTATTTTGACTTATTAAATATAAAACAAATCGTAATGAAAACACTAGAAATTAAAATAATTAGGGAATATACCAATTCGTTGCACTGAAAAATATATGAAATAGTATTTTAAATAGAGTACTGGCTAAACCGCAACGGCCGCAACCTAGGGGAAAATGTCGTATGGCGATGTGTTGCAATCGTCAAAACAAGAAATCATAAAATTCCTTGCAATTCTCCATCAAAAATTTGCAAAGTCGAATTCACAACATAAAGAGTTAGCTTATGCTGGTGTCGGACATATGCGTAAGGATTTGTAAAAAGTTTTAATCACTTTGATGTGGGCTAGAAAACTAACTTGCTTTTGTATATTTTAAATAATATTAAAGATATGCGAATGCACTTTTACATGTGAGTTTGCGCATATATCTTCGACCAGACTAAGCTGGTCCCATTATGCTCACATATTACTCTTATTACGCTGGTACTATAATAATATACGCGCAAAGATTTGTTAAAAGTTCTGATTGCTTTGATGTACACTAGAAAACCGACTTGCTTTGGCATACTTCAAATAAGCTCAAAGAGATGCGAATGCGCTTCTACGTGAGTTTGCGGATTTGCGCATATTCCTGGGACCAGCTTTAGATGAAGCAAAATAATTTAAGATGTCAAGTCTGGACCATTGGTTCTAGTACGGGCAAATCAGATGCCTTGAAATCAAAATGCCTACATAAAGACAATTTTGTCATGTTATCGACCGAAGAGCAGAAAAGGTTGGGAATAGTTTTCGGCAGTAGCTTATTATTGTTAGTTAGGGTTTGTGTGAATATGTTTAAGTTTTTTCTTTGGTTTTAAGATTTTAACTTACTTTTCACGGCATTAACGCAATCATTTTCCTCATGTAAGCTTATGAAATTTAGAATTGTTGACTTATAGTTATATATTTTTTCCAAATTCTCAAAGAACGATGTTGCGATGCGAGAGTCAGCTAAGTAGACTACGAGACGGGTACAGAAACCTCTTTCGTATTTATCATTGTACAGCTTCAATTCGACTTTCATAAATGCAATGGAATGGAATGAAAGTTCTACGATTCATACGGCCACCGGTTTCATTTTTTCCCGCATGTTCCTTTTTGAATTTTAAGCCACTGGCAAATTAAAATATTCGAAATTAACCAAAGGGCTCTACCCATTATACAGCCCCGAATTTCTTTTTTTTAGCATTCCAAAATTTTGCCCAAGACAGAAACATCGACCATATTTTTTTAATAAGAACATCTCACCCATAGTTATGCTGACAATAAATAGTACTCTTCACTCCAGTATTCATTTTTCCAGACAAGTCTCGAATCAAGAGCTGGATAATAGACGCAGATCTATGCACCTATCCCTTTCCCAATATCTTCAATTAATCTTACACTGAGGTGCCAAGAACCTTGTTCAGTTGAACGCCTCTAAAACCCAGTCATGCTCCCTCTCACGCAAAAAATCTGGCAACGCTTACCCCATCCACATGAATGGCCAAGCCCTACAGAACCATGAAACATTCGATCTTGTTGGCATCGCCTTCGAACATGATTTCAGCTGGCACAAGCACATTACTTCAGTAGCCACATAGGCAGCTAAAAAGCTTGGTTTCTCTTTCGAGCCAGAAAGAACCCAGAACCCTTCCCCTTCCAACTTATACACTCTCCATATTTCCCAAATAAGACCTAACCTAGAGTACTGCTCCCACATCTGGGGAGTGGCATCACCTTCGACACTTAATATCCTTGATTCTATCCAAAAGAGCCATTTAGCTCATCAATGACCTAGTCCTCACAAGAAAACTCCCTTCTCTCGATCATCCCCGCGCTGTTGGGGACTTATCCCTTTTCTACCGGTACTTCCACGGACTTTGCTCTGAAGAACGGTTCTTGACTGTTTCTAACAGAACAACAAGAGACGTGCTACGTATGCATCATTTTACTGTCCAGCTACTAAAGCCTAGAATAGACCACTTCTCTCGCTCATTCATACCTAGGGCCTCCAGATTATGAAACAAATCATCTGCAGATATTTTCCGTTCCCGTCCCAACCTCCAATCCTTTAAATCCCGTATTAATAGACTACATTTCCCTTCTTTTCAGACGCCCACGGTACGTTAGTACTTAGGCTTGAAGTCTACGTGGGATGTCTTAGATAAAAAAAATACTAGCTTTAATTCAGATTTTTAAAAGCTCTGGTGTCTTCACATTTTATAAAAATACACGGTCACGGATTTCATCACATTTTGTTTATTTTCATAAAATTATTTAATGGAGAAAGTGCGAAAACGTAAGAGCTCCGCACGACAAGACTAGAAATTACCAGACGAGATTATGAAGGAATCTAGTCTTGGTTTTCGAGAGGAGACGAAACTTCTTGGGTGGTAAATTTCTTGTCTCATGAAACACTAGGTTTAAAGAACGATCTCTCTTTGCTAATAAGATACATACTGATGTCACACCTTTCAATTGATGTGATATAGAAAGAGGTGTGTTAAATAATATTGTCGCGGATTGTTGTTGTAACTGGTGCACTAGAAACTTAATAATATACAGCGTGTCAACGGCAGGACGTTACCATGCTTGTAAATTCTTTTTGTAATTTTTTAAAATAAAAAATTGTTATTGATAAAAATTATTGCCTTATCCGAAAAGAAACCAACTATAATTTTTCTTTAAGTTGTCTAGTGTAGTGTACAGTCGTGGCGAAAATAAAGTTTCATTTCTAATGCTTTTTTTGTGGAAAATGAACTTTATTGTGGCCACGACTGTACATACTTAGGGTTAGCAGATGTCCTGGATTTCGCAGGGTGTCCTGGGTTTGAGGCTTAAATTTAAGCGTCCTGCGATGACCTCTTCCAGGTCGCCCAATGTCCTGGAGTGAATTTTATAAATGCTCAAATTATTCTCAAAGAATAATGTCAAAGTAAGAATATAAATAAGCTATTTACCTCAGCACCATCTTTTGCTAACTTTAGACTTGATTTTCGGTACGAATACGACGATGTATTATTAAAATTTGCAGATTTCGTTTTCAATTACGAATTTTTGAAAGTAATACAATTTGTTTTTTCAATATACAATTCAAATCCTGACTCTGAAAGTATTTTTTGCAATTTTTTACTTCTACATACATATTCTAGGCAATGCAGCCTGGAGCGATAGCACCACGGACTAAAAGCAGAGCTCCAGATTAAAACAAATTTTAATCTAATCTGTCAACAACTATTAGAGTATGACATTTAAGAACAAAACGCTCTTGGAAGCTGTCAAGTCTGATAAAAAATATTCCTTTTCATCGAAACAATAATTTTGTTAAAGTATCATTTTAGATTTTTTTGCCATTTATTACACACAATGTTACAAAATAACAATATTTTGTTTAACTTTTGTATAGAAAAATTAGTGTTTGAGTTCAATAAAATCTGTTCTTTATTTCTATTTGTCATTCTTTTTCCAAATTTGTATCCTGTAATTTTCAAATTTAAACCTGTTAACCCTATACATACTATACACGCAAATATGAAAGTTTTGTAAAAGCATTTATACCTTCTTAATACTTCTTCAGTTTTTTAAAATATCTGTATTAAAAATCAAAGATTTTTTCCTTCAGTTGCCTTAATAATGAAAAAAAAGAGCTTCACAATATTTCCAGTTAGCAGTTAATTGTTTTATTTTTAGGAACATGTTGGTAAATTCCTTTATCACTAAGTAGACCAACGCTAAACTGTTATTTCGTCAATAAATATTGCCATTAATTAGCCGTGTGTATACTTTACATAATTGTGCTATCAAAAAATGACACTTAAATTTATCTTTTGCAACTGTTAAGAAATTAGTTGCCCAATTTTGATGAGTTTTTAGGCAAATAATTAGGGTTAAAACTATTACCTAAATTTCCAAAGATGCAATTTACTTCTATTTACCAACAACCATTTAATGAAAAAATGCAATAACGTTGAAAATTTCAATATTAAGTGATACAGCTATTTCATTGCACTTATGCTGGCTTTTATTTCCAAAAGCTTTTTTGAAATAACAAGACAAATTAATGAATTGGATAGAGAATAATTAGTTTTTACTTTGGAATAGCAGAATTGTTTTAAAATCAATAAAAATGTCTTGCTCGGCAAACAATTGTTTCAGTTCGCATGAAAGAGAAAAGAAAACTTGAATGAAAGTGTAACTATAACAGTAGCAATAAAAACTGAAGGTCGTCAGGGAGAAGTACCACAACTAGCGCTATCTATATCTGGTGTTTAAAAATTCTGTTATCGTTACCAGGCGCGGCCCGTGAGTTTTTTACAGGTGGATCAAAATTTTGTGGGCAACTAGTGATATCAACGCAACAAGCACAATACACTTTTTTGTAGTGTAGTATATTGAACATTGCTACTCTAGATGTTTATGACTTTTAGTTTTACTTTTCTAGGTGTTTAGTCTAAGACTGTTAGCTGCGTCTCCTCAATAGAGGTCGCGCCTTGTACTAAAAGCATGACTATTCGTAAAATAAAATAAGGAAATCTGCCGAAACTCCGTTTTCTTTATTAAATACAATACTAGCTGCTAAACACAGTTACGATCTTTGACTACGCATGCGTATTCTGCCAGCTGTAGTAGATATGCGATTACCAATAATTTTAAAAATATTTTATCTAGGAACAAGTGCTAAACTTTTTGCCAATCCACCTTTTAGAGCCGATCTGATTTTTTAAATAACAAAAATTTAAAAAAAAGTCTATACGAGCACAGACTCGAACCCACGACCTCTTGGTCCACTCGCTGAGACTCTACCTCTGGACCAAGCTGCTAATGTGAGAAAACTCGTGCTGATGCCGTTATATTTGATGACTAACATTGACGTTGCTGAGAGATCGAATTTCTATGTTTTGCCCATAATTAATAATACATTAATACAATGCAAATACATTGCGCATATTAGGTACCTAATTAGTTTTTCTTTGTTCAATCCAAATGTTTTGAAAGAGTGTATTTCACGGGGCGGTTCGAGTGTATTTCCATAGTGGGAGTGGCGCGATATTATTGGTGGGTCGTTGACAAATTTTGCCTCTTTTTAACTTTCTAAAGCGCATATGTCTGTTTCTCTCTTAGTTTTAATGAATTTAAATAGTCCATATAAACCTATGAGGCCAATTTAAAATACGACCCAGCCCGAAGCAAGCTTGGATATCTTTCGACGATGGCTTGGCTTGATTCTTTCTTGGGGAGTTTTTGCATGGAACTTGTTTTGTGAAAGAAAAGTTTGGTTTTAAAAAATAAATTAGTAGGTGGATCATTGAAAATAAATTTAGGTGGATAATTGACCAAATGACCTTATAGGCCTGATTGTTACTTACTTGGTAAAGATTTATATTGTTTCGCCCCCCCCCCCCCCGTATTGCGATTTCCGTGTCAGAGAAAAGTTTTTACTGAAAAGAATTTTCTCAAAAAAGTAAAAATGTGATTAAGACGTTAAACTATTTTACTATTGGAGGAAAGATCATTTTATACAGCACTAGTTTACGTCAAATTTTTGCAATTTAACTTAATTACAATTTATGCTAAAATTTTAAGTAAACAGTGATTAAAATTTGTGTGTCTTTCTAGAACCTTGATGTGTAAAGGTCCCGGCCGGCCGCAGTCCATCGGATTTGTCTTTTTTGAAATTAAGAAACATTTCATCAAAAAAAGTCAGCAATCGATAAAAAATCGAAATTTTTGATCCATTACATGGCATGATTTCAGTTGGTGACAAATAGTGATGTAAATGAAAAAAAAAACGTGTTTTTTGTGAAAAAAAAAAACATACAGCTTGTTTTTTTTCAAAATAGCGTTTTTTCACAAATTGACAAATATGCAAGGTTTTAGAGGAAAATAATTAAAAATCCATATGTGATTACATTTGTAATGATAAAGTAAATAATATGCAATAAATACGTCAACATATGTCAATAAGTAAACATATGTATATTAAAAAAAAAAAGAACTAAAACCACCTGTTTCTGAACAGGAACACAAGAGCAGCTAAAACGCCTAAGTTTAGTAATAGTAATTATATTACTAAAAATAGAAACAATATCTAATAATGAAAAAGTTTTTTTTTATTTTGGGCGATCCTAACAAACTAGCTTGGAAAAATTATCATGTAGTATTGCCTATCCTATTGAGGTCAAAAAAATTTAAATTTAAAGAAAAATAGAAAACGAGTTACGTACTATCTAAAAACTTCCTGATTCGTCTGTAAATAGGATATATTTTTAACAATAATAAAAAAACTTAAGGCAGATCACCGATTGGCATTGCACACTAGCGGTTTGTTCTTTTGTGTTGCACGAAACTGCACTAATCTGCACTGACTTTTTGCTCAGTCTTCCACGAATAAAAATTGTGCAGGTTAGTGCAGTTTGGTGCAGCACAAAAGAGCAATCCTTTGACGTGTACAAAGCACTCTGAAGGATCTCCAATCGCGAGTCGGCTAACAGGATTGGCGACTCAAATTAAGAACGTGGCGTTCTCAGGCGATTTGCTGACTGCTATAACGAATATTTTCGTTTCGTCTTTGTCTTTATTATCGTGTTGTTTGGCATCTTCGTCAATTTTGTCGTCTAGTGTGCCCTTCGCGTCTCCCGTTAAAAATCAGCTGATTGCAGCTGTCTTCCTTAATTTGAGGTGCCCTGCATCGCTATCTGGCGCGTTTTTAAATGACGATTGACGGCTTCTTAAAAAAATCAGAATGTTTTTTTTTTCATTAAAAAAAACATGTTTTTTTTTCATGTTTTTTTTTCAGATGATAAAAAAAAACGTTTTTCTTACATCACTAGTGACAAAGATTGATACAAATTCTGTGTTAATCATACGCTGCTTAGACCTAAAAGAGATACAATTACCTCGCTAAAGAAATCATGTCATGCCAAATTTAATATAGACAAAGAAATTATACATTATTAGCTAAATCAAATATTTAGTACATTTATTTTTTGCTTTTTGATCATGTGTTCAGGTTTTAATTATTTCCTTAAAAAAGTTGGACCGTATTATTTTAAAATAATTTAAGACATATGCTTAGACATATGCATGTCTTACATAAAATTTTGGGGAAAGTTTTATTATGCTGTTAAAAAAACAGGAAATACTTCTCTAATGTATCAGTTGTCTTAGGCAAAAGTAGATTACCATATTAATGTAGTAGAAATTTTCCTAGATTATAACACCAAAGGAGCTTTCAAACATTTATAGGATGCATGTCGGAGTAACATAGAATGCCCCCCATATTGTAGATACTCGTTAAAACATCTAATTTATTAACAAGAAAAATTTAAAATGTGTATTAGAATAAATGAATTAAAGTGTAAAGGTTGAAAATAGGAGGAATGGAATAGGCATACTAGAGACGCGACGTGTACCAAGTTCGACCGGTACAGCGAACACTGGACGTTCTGTTCCGGCCGGATTCATATTTGGGTTCGACTGGTAACGAAGGTTATGGCTTAAACCTATTTTTTAAGGAATGTATGTTAAAACCATAAAGAACAAGTAAAATGACCAATTTAAATTACTACTGTTTCATAAATAAATGTCAGCCACTTCATACAAATTCTTTCTAATTTTCTACGAAATTTAACTTATTTGGAAATATATATTATTTAAAGTGTTTTTTTTTTCATTTTTATGGTTTACAAGTAAATGTGTTTTAAAACCAGTGCCGTAGCAAGGTGTAGGCAGAGTAGGCCCTTGCCTAGAGGCGCCGGTGGCAAGGGCCGGCAAAAGAGTCTAAGTATAAGCTAATTAGGTCTTATTATAGGGGCGCCAAAATCCTGGCTTGCCTCCAGTCAAATTTAGCCTAGCTACGGCTCTGGTTAAAACCATAAAACAAGTAAAGCGACCAACTCAAATAACTGTTTTATAAACAAAAGCCAGCTCACTCTTTATACTTTTCTGCGGGTTTTAACTTTAAATTCTTTGATAATATACAGGGTGGTCCAAAAGTAATGATATACAGAGCAATAGCAGATTCCTTATGTCGAAATAATGTGATTTTTTCAAACTTGCCTAATTCCAAAGTTGATAATAACCAAGCTGCAGGGTGTCAAAATTTTAATTTTGTATTCGATTTTTCCCAATAATTTTTTAATAAAACGACATCTCGCCACGAAATTACGGATTTGGGTTTTTTTTAAGATGAGGAATTAAAATTCGTCCATACTTTTGATGTCACTAGTAGAGGGCGCCACCTACGGCATAACGCTCTAATTTTTGCAGTGCTGCCCCGTCGACTAATACTGAAAATTCCACAATGAAACCGACCAGGTAGTTTTATTGCAGTTAATATGTTATAGCCAAATACAGTGCAACCTCGATATAACAAATCGGAAGGGAACAAGTAAATATTCGTTATATCAAGTAATTCGTTGAACTGAGGTTTGTTATGTTGAGGTTAGGTTGGTCTAAAATTCGTTATAAAGAGGTAAAAAATAGTTTTATTCACCTCAACATTACGTACTCATCTTGTTATAGCGAACAACTTCTACTAATAAATGATAACACATTTTTATCAAATTACTGTATGTATTTTCTATTTAAAAACAATTAGGTAGGTAACAACATTTTTTTCTTACATTAATAATCAAAATTAAACGCAGTAAAATCCGTAAAAGTAGGTACATATCTTGGTGGGTACATACATTATGTAGGTAATTTAATGTTAATTTCAAAGATTCGCACTTACAAACAAACTCACGAATTAAAGGTAAAGAATCAACAATGTGATTATAGTAGCTTAATCTCAATTTTGTTCATCTTGATTAGAAAAAAAGTCATAAATAGTTGTCTGTTTACCACTTTATATAAAGGTTTTGGGTTGACAAAATTCGTTAATTAGAGGATTTTATACTTTTTCTTGATAGTCGAAAATTCGTTATAAAGAGGTTGCTCGCAAAAAATGTTCGCAATGTAAAGGTATTATTTTACATTGACTCCTTGGACAATTCAAGGGGATTACGAAGAATTTGTTAAATCGAGGAAGTCGTTATATTGAGGTACGTTATATTAAGGTTGCACTGTATCCTGAAAAATACTTTAAATGAGATGGCAAATATTTCATAATGGTTATGTTTTTTCTTTACTTAATTTACTAAGGATACAAATTATGAATCGCTTGAAGTCAAACTTTAACTACTATTTTTACAACAAAGACATGCTCGCAAATGCTAAATTTGACTTTTTCGTATATTAAATCATAGTAAAAAAATTATGAAATTACACGTAGAATTTAAAAATCTATTCAAATAAATAAAAAATTCAACTTCGTAACACCCTACTTTTTGGACGCACCCTGTATATTTCAAGATAGTTTTAATGTGTGCGTAATATCCAACCATACCTTAACACAAAAGCTTATTGTCGACAAATCTTATATTCAAGGTATAAAATTACTCCGCGCAATCGTTGACTCAGTCGGTACATATAATTATAGGAAACTTCGAAATGTTTTCGTTTTCTTTAAAAAAATTGTTGAGCCCAGATGTTAAAATAAAAAAAGCAAAATAAAGATGTTAATTTAAAAGGTGTGATAAATATGGTTTCCCTGCATATTTTTATCAAATAATTTGTGTACCTGAGTTGTTTCAATTTTTACCAAAATAAAAACTATATTTAAAATAGCAAAATGGAATTACTTTGTGTAAATGATAAAAAAAAATAATTGATGAAATGGAAAAATTCAGCCAGATGCCGGTAGTCCGGCTTCAGCCAAATGAAAAATTCATTAACAAATGAAAATTATGTAATATGTAATATGCATAGTAGGTAACTGACTGATTGGATATTTTTTTGTTTAATTAGGATGGGCTTGTGGTGCCCGAGGCCCCAGATCGTGTCAAAAATAAACTGTAACACTACTGATCCGACCTAGCCTCGCATGATATGACATTAGTAGGTAGTACCAGTTTTTTAACAATTTCAATTTAAATCCAAAGTGCTGTCAACTGATCTTAATCTAGATTACTTAGATAATAAATTATTACTTTATGGAAGTTTAATGGCCATAAGAATTAAGAAAAATATACCTATATTAATATACTTTTAGTTAATTAATTAATTAATTATTTATTAGTATGTCTTAACTGTCGTAACGATATTTCTAAGGTTAACAAAAATTACAAAATTAAAAAAAATGTATTAAGATTTACTAATACCAACTATTACGAAATTAAAAAAAATATATATTAAGATTTACTAATATTGATCTGACTTAAGTACTCTACTTTTTGCTTTTGGATGACTAAAAAGCGCTATTAACATTTTTTTCGTTATACAAACATTTCTGTACGAACCAGTACTTCAATTTCCTAATTCGAGCACCATTTGGGGTGTTTTTTGGGGGGGGGGGGGGGTGGGGCTGGCACTCCCTCCATGGGTCCATTTCTGACATGCGATTAAACAGATTTCTATCACATTAAAAAGTGTATTTAAGCGTTTTCGTGAATTCATCTTTTAAAGCTATTGTAATTTAAATGTACTAGTATAAGTATAATAATTTATTTTGTTTGTGTGTTGTTTAGTTAATTTTACTAGTTTTTAAAACTAATAGTACCTTTCCAAATTTAATGCTAATAGCCTCGAATTTTGTTGGTAAATCTATGTATTATTCATTCTAAATATTGACTCGATATCACTATTTAACTACTGTAGTTAAACGTAAATATAAATGGAAATTCTTGCATTTACCCAACAAATCCTGCGTCAGCAAAACCACAATCATACACTATATTAAGAAATTCCAACATAAAATCACGAACGTTCTACATTTCTTTGTTTATTTATTGCCAATCATAATTGACTATTACGACTCACCTATATATGTATTAACCGCTGGTCACTACCTACGGATCTTGAAGAATATTTGCACTAACCGAACCACAACAATTTTCACAAATGCACAAAAGTCTGCTAAAAATACGCGAAAAGAGAGACAGTTTTTTTAAATAAATCTGCATTAAAATATGAAACCGAATTTCTTTTGTGGACAATAAAATAACGTTATTTTGGTATCTTATTATTGTAAGCCACTCTCTCTTTTAATTTCAATGCCATCCGTGAACATCGGGTAATGTACTTACTTTCATTCTAGATTTAAAGTGAAATGATAACTAATTGATTTTAAGTGAAGTTATAATGGGAAAATTTGTGGGATGCAACAATAATTACGAAAAACTATTTGAATATTTTTGAAAACTTCCAGGAGTTATTGGGTATGGGGGCTATAATTATAATTTAATATGACGGATGTTACAGAAATCGATTACTTACTGATAGGTGACGGATACTCTCCCTTATTTTAAACCGTTTCGGAAATATTTAATATACCTAATTTTAGCCTGTATTTTGCAAGCGAATTATTTTCGAATCCAAATGATGCAACATGTTTTATTTGTATTAAAGAATTTTTTTCACAAAGTTTGGTCCCATAATTTAAATTCTCTAAAAAATATGTCCGTGTGGGTGATGCCATAGGCAATAACTAATGATACATCCTATCACAGATTACAGTATAGACGTTAAATTTCGTAATAGTTAAAACACCGTCAAATTCCGTTTATGTAAGATACCTGTTACCTTAAAAGGTCAAGAAAGTTAGTTATTAGATGATTGTCATTGCCAATTTATAATTCAATAAAATAAAAGTATAATAATTTATAAGTATTTTGAATATAATATAACATAGATAATATGGCACGGGCGGTTTAATGAAACCATAAAATAACAAAAACCATGTCTAGAAGAAGACGAAATAAAAATCGGGCAGAATATTCGATAATAGACAACCAATTAGAACCTTCAACCCAAAATGCAACGAAAGAATTGAAAGCTAATACCCACTCAATATTAAAAAGTATAGAAACAAATTTTGCCACACAAATAAGTGAGTTAAAAAGTGCTCTGCTTGAATTATTTAATAAAAACACCAATAAAGAAAATTATTCGGATATTGAAATTTTGCGAGGCACAAATAAGAGTTTAGATAACATACAAATAATCCATACAAATATCAGGTGCAGTTCCAGGTCCTAAAAAACTAGTTAAAAGTTTGACAGAGGGATGCTCTACGCACCATGCTTGCGAAAACTGTATTTATTTTTATGTATTGTATATTTGCATGTTGTATAATCTGTAGAAATTCGTAGGGCTGAACGACTTGTAAACTTATATTTTATGTTAATAAATGTTTTAAAAAGAAAAGTTGAAAGTTTGACAGTGGGCCAATTTCAAGACTGTAGGAAAAAATTTAAAAATTATTTCTCAGGGGTGCAAAAACAAATATATTTTTAAAGATTTTATTTATAGCGATTTATATAAATACACTAATAATTAAAAACATAAAAAATTCGGTCAAGTGCAAGCTATATTTGCACAATTAATGTTCCGTGCCATTAGCCCCCCCTTAACCTGAGCAAATCTCAGCCGCCCGATCTCCGCCCATCTGCCGCGCTATCCGCCGCCGACGGCACGAACGCCATATCACATCATGTATGCGCGGAGCTGAATGGGGACCGTTTCGAGTGAGCCAAATTAAAAATCTTAAAAAACCTGTGAAAACAAAAGTTGTTCTTAACATCGTAATAAATCTTTTTAGTCGAAAAACTTTTTCTCTAAAACCAGTGGTTCAGCAGTTATAAGGAAATAAGCAATTAAATTGTTTGTAACAATTGATCGCGCTAGAATCTTTCAATCCTGATAATTTTGGCTGAATCTACACCTAATTCTCAATGTTTATGATTTTTTTCAGATTTTTCTGAGCGATTCTTTTGGGGCTGAGGGTGGGGGACAGCAATTTTTGGGCGTTTTTCCAGAAAAATGTTTAAAAAAATGCATAAGAAAATGCCTCATATTATTATATATTGTTGAATTCGTACTTCAGTAACCTTTCGTTTGACACTCTACACGATGCCCTTCAATTTTTTTTTTCATTTTCGAAAATACCCCCTAAAATTTCCCCCAGAATCAAAATTCAACTTTTTACACTTCACGTCTATAATTGGGCCACCATGCTCAGTGCTAAACTTCAAATTTTTACGTCGAATAGTTTCAAAGGAAATCGCCTGTGACAGACGGACGGACGGACGGACACCGATGTGGTTTCGTTTTGCTAATTTTAGCACGGAACACTAAAAAAACATGTTAAAAACTTCTTCATGAAATAAACACGCAGCCTGCAGAAAATTCATAGTAATTTGGTTGGCAGTTGCATTGAGTTAAGACTGGGTTTAAATAATATTCCTAATCCTAACTGAATTTTTTGTACGTGGCTTTATAAAGATTATCAGAAAAATAAGCAACATTTATCATAAAAAGAAATATTATTTATTATAAAAATAATAGATATCTGGCATCATCCAACAAAAAGTACGAAGTATGACAATCTCAAAATTTCAGGGGGGACCACGGCCCCCTGGCCCTCCCCTGCGGGCGCGTATATCACGGACTAAGAGATAATAATTCTATACAAATTACAGTACTTCCTAACATATATTTTTCTCTGGAAAGAGATCTTAAACTAGATGCGTAGACCGCCTAATCGCCCCCAAGGGGCTCTAATGTCAGCAATATCACCATTGTCATGCCCTGAAAATTTCGTGTTTCTAGAGCACGTATTAAGAAAGATATCACACTCCTTCGGACTGATGATCAAGAATAGACCGCCTTTCGTATCCGTATCGCTAGATACATGCAACCACCAACACATAAAAACATTTTTTCCAAGGTCGTCCGCTCCCCAGATACTTATTTTCCCCAAGGTTGTCCTCTCCCGAGACTCGTAATTTTTTCAAGGTCTTCCGCTACCCAGACGGATATTTGCCCAACAAAGACTTTTCGGACACCCTGTATACATACAAATAATCACACATATAAATACACATATAGACGATTTTCTTGAAATCCAACTTAATTAAGTTTATTTTAGTACTAATACAAATATTTGCCAAAACGAAGACTTTTCGGACCCCCTGTATATATACATACATACAAATACCGATACATACAAATTCAAATATATGCGATTTGCCTGAAATCCGATTTAATTAGGTTTATCTTGGTACTAACAGAAGTATTTGTCTATCCTAAGACTTTTCGTACACCATGCGCATACACATATTTACGATATACAAATATAATATACGATTTCCTTAAAATCCGACTTAATTAAGATTATCTTGGAACATTCTAAGACTTTTCGGACACCCTTTATACATACATACATAAAAACACACACAGAAGTAATACAAATATTCGATTTTGTTGAAATCCGACCCAACTAAGTTTATCTTCGTACTACTAGCAAAGATATTTGCCCATACAAAGACTCTTAGGACACCCTGTATACGTACAAACATACACACAAAATAATACAAACGTATACGATTTTCTTAAAATCCAACACAATTAATTTTATCTCCGTAGAAATAGCAAAGATCTTATTTTTATCTTATACAAAGACTTTTCGGACACCCTGTATACATACATACAAAGAAATAGCAATATATTTACGATCTGCTAGAAATCCGACTCAATTAAGTTTATGTTTGTACTAATAGCAAAGATATTTACATATACTAAGACTTTTAATACACCCTGTATACATACATACAAACACCCACATATAGAAATATTAATAACATAAACGATTTTCTTTAAATCCGACTCAATTAAGTTTATACTCTGGTTTTAATTTAAATACGTCCCAATGCACTCCAAAACCTACAATCAACGTGTGTTACCACACTTACACACCATCCTTGTTTAGATTATGCAGAAAAATCGTTCGTTTAATTCCAGCCGTACTCATGTGGCAAGTCTGCTTCACTGCTGCGGCCGAAAAGCGACGCCGCGCGCCGTGTCCTTGCTGAAACCTTGGACACCTTCCACCTTCTGTTTGGGACCCGGATGAAGGAAAATTTTAAATTTCTTAAATTTTGACCGTCCGCGATGCAAATCACTCTCATTATTTATAAGTGAAACGAAAAAATAAGAAATTTAAATCATTGGGAGGTATTCTTAGATATTTAGCGCATATAATGAAGGCAGCAAGAACCACTTAATTAGAAAAATAGTATTTAATAATGCAGGTTGAAAGTAGAATTTGCTAGCAAAATAAAAAAAAAAGTTTTTACCTAAACACGCTCCTGGTTTACCCATTCGATATTAATTTTAAAGCCTGATTATCCCTCTATAAGATGGCGTTGTCAAAAAGTACGACCTTCGTTGACCAAGGAACCCATGATGTATACTATACATATCCATTTCATCAAAGTATGTATATGAGTTATTTAGACCAATTATCAGGTTGGTCAATTGTGTGCCAATTTAGAAGTCATTCAGTTCGCAGATACTACTGATATTCCAGTAAGATTGAGGTCAGACAATGTACCACAATTTAATTCCCGAGAACTAAAATTTGTTTGAAAGAGTGGAATGTTCGGTGCCGTCCGTCTACTCCATTCTATCCACAAAGTCACCACCATGCTAAAGCAGCAGTGAATGCTATGAAAAAATTAATCATAAAATGTATGAAAAATGGTATTCTTAATAAACAAAAATATTACGCTGGGATTTTAGATTGACAAAACACTCCGAAAACTGACGGTTTTCCCCAGCACAAGTCCCCAAAATCATTTTGTTTGAAGTGGCAAGAAGCTGC
Organism: Philopedon plagiatum; assembly: GCA_963971165.1. Taxonomy (NCBI): domain Eukaryota; kingdom Metazoa; phylum Arthropoda; class Insecta; order Coleoptera; family Curculionidae; genus Philopedon; species Philopedon plagiatum. Next base: position 82,276,864 of record OZ020192.1, on the reverse strand, counting down.
TAATATTTGCGTTAAAAAAATACTTTTTTTATCTTCTGATAGCCCACCAAGACCGAAGCTTAAGTACTATGGACCGTGGGTGTACTGGCCACTAGGGAAATCCGACTCACACACCCAGAGCTGGAAACATTCGTAGGGATTTCACCAGCCCTTGAAGAGGATGTGTGGCGTATCATCTCGGCCGAGGAAGGATTTTTCTACCACCTTCCTTGTTTAGAGCGGCGACACGGCGTTCCCAAGCGGTCATTCAACCAAGTACCAACCGTGCCGGGCGTCGTTTAACCGCAGTGATCGAGGGGAGAATAGTCATTCAAAACTATTTATTACTTAATAATATTTACAACGCCACACTTATTACTAAAACTTAACTAATAGATACATAGATACATACATGTATATTTACAACGGCACGCGTTACAACCCCTAGCCGAGGAAGTCCAACGCGGCAACGCAGCGGGAGTGCGGCCGGGGCTGATGTAGACCCTAGGTAATACAGTGGCGTGGAGATGGGGGGCGGGACGACTCTTCCCGACAAGCTTGCAGAGTCGAGGGGGTTATTTACACGAGGTTTGAAATTTTTAAATATTATATACAACTTTCAATTTACAAAGGTTAATTTAAAATCGCTGGAAAACTCCAATGAAAAAACCAGCTTAAAGGGAGAATAGTCCTATCAGCGAAGATAAACGTCGCCTAGAAAAAATGTAAATTTTTATAATCGCAATTCTAAAAGTCTTAAGCCTCTCCCGGTACAAAAGTTAAAAATATAAATTACAGTAACCCACGTTGGAACAAGTGAGGCATAATAGGGAATATGCATATAACCCAAATAAATCTGAAATATTTTTTTTATATTCTCTACATACTTAAATTGAAAACTGAACTTATGACTCATCACGAGTATATGGCGAATTCCAGTGTTGCAGAGTCATCTAAAACTCAATAAAAATGGCATTTAATGCGTAACTCATTCAATGAAATATCCCTGCACTTAAAGTAGAAGGTTCCTAAAATCTTATTCATGTATACTTCAAGCCGAAGTCGGTCCAGGAACCTTTCAATTTTCCAAAAAAAATGGCATTTCTGCGAAATTTTGACATATCTCAATAATTTCGAGTAAATAAACTGCAATTCTTTATTTTCATGGCAATCTTCGAAAGTTCAAAAATTTTCAATTTTTAGATGTCATCGATGCAAATAAACCTATTTATTTATAACTTTGACGAAAAAATAAGCGATTTCAATTAGTGAAAGGTATTCTTAGATAATTAACGGATAAAATAAATCCAAAAAGAATCACTAAATAAGGTAAATAGTGCGGAATAATGTCGGTTAAAAATAGGATTTGTCTTAAAAATCAAGGAAATCCGATTTTTACCCCTTAAATACGCTCCTGGATCGCCCAGTACGTATTCATTTTACAGTGTGATTATCTCTTTATAAGATAGTCTTGAAAAATTGGGAAAAAATAGATAGGAAAAAATATAGAGTGATTCAAATGAACCGATGTCGAGGGCAAAAAAAGTAAAAAAATCGAAATTTAATCGGCGATTGCTCCCTTCCTATAGAGAATGAAGAAACTAAAAAATATGGATAACACATACTTTGACGACCTCTTTCCGATGACGTATATGGGATTTTAATTTGAACCATTTTGACCCCACAAAAAATTAAAAACCGTGAAATATTTGGATAAAAAATCTAAATTTCCAGTTTTTTCCAAATATTTCCATTTTCCAGTGATTTTAGGTTTAGGCAAATGTATTGCAAAAAAAGTATTTGAGATTTTAAAGTTTCACTTATGAATCCGTTTTTCGATCTGACGTTTTGTTTTCGAGTTTGATTGGGGTTTACGTACCAAAGAGGGGTCTGGAAATGGCATTTTTCGACCTAAAAAAATTCAAAAGAATTACTTGCTATTTTCTGATCCTCATCAGTTTCAGTAGAGTGCTGAAGCTCTGGGTCCTCTACAACCTCCAAAAATTTACATCGATTTAATTCACATTTGCGACCTGTACCCGATTTCAACGGAAATCGCGGAAATTTCGACTTTGACATTTAATAGCTCCGAACCGAAACATCCTGTATAACTGAATTTTTTACCGAAGCTAGTTCAACTATTTCTCTATTAACCCAAAAAATTCGATTTCTCTTCCTCTGACTGTTTCCGAGAAAATCAAACCTGTTCGACTTTGGGTTAAGCTTTGCGTTAACTTGTAGATCTCCTGACGTCATTTTTTACTAAGGACAAATGACTGCTTTTTAAATTGAAATAAATTATACCGAAAAGTAAACATTTTTGTAGCTAAATTGTCCTAGTAAGTTTATTCAAAATATTTTTTTTTGGGTTTGTAATGACATACTTAAGCGATTTATGCAACAAAAGAAATATGTGCATATTCCTTATTGTTAAGGTTAAACAAGGTCAAAGTTAAACAGTTCAACTGCCCAGTGAAAGCAGATATATTAGAAATCTAAGATTTATTCGTCTAGCTGTATGAACTGACAAGAGGAGAAAGAAAGATGAAGATGTTGAAGCAATATTGTTTTTATGTTTTGAAAGGGTAGATTTAAGATACCCGTTACCTGAAAAGGTCAAAAAAGTTAGTTGCTTGTCATTATCAATTTATAATTAATTCAAAAAATTGAATAATAATTTATAACATAAAGTTTAGTGGTTCTTATGTGATATTGTGTCGGACAAAAAAGAAAAAAAAAAGAAAACAGCAACCAGAACGAGACATTTGTCTTGACCTTTACCTGTGTCTAATAAACCTAAATAAAAATTCAGCATAAATATCCACGAAAGAGCCCTCCTAAGTTTTGACATTTTTTATCCTACATTTAAAATCTAAAAACCTTCACATTTATACTGCTACATAGGAACTAATAAAACAAACTGTTGAATTGTCTTACTAGAATTCCATTCTTTTATGTATGTACAGGGTTATTCATTATATTTTGACTCCCACCTACAGCTCTTATTACAAGTTATAGACAAAAACTTTAAATACAAAAGATTTAGGTTTTTTCATGTAGTATCTTTTGGTAATAGCGGAAATAAAAAATCGACTTTACAACATTGAAAAATTAATTGAGTCATATTTTTTTAAATGGAACACCCTGTATATTATTAGCTCAAATGAAAGATCTCTTTGTTCTGATTTCAAATATATATAATTTGTTGGTATTTGGTTCAGCCACTTTTGAAATATTTGAGCTTAAAAAAATACTTTATTTAAACTACAACAATACATTTTCGAGGCAACTTGATTATATTAAAGCAACAAACTTTAATGACTGATGATCGCCAATTGTGGAAAAATAAGTTATAAACTCAAATATTTCAAAAGTGGCTGAACCAAATGCCAACAAATTATATATATTTGAAATCAGAACAAAGAGATCTTTCATTTGAGCTAATAATATACAAGGTATTCCATTTAAAAAAATACGACTCAATTATTTTTTTCAATGTTTTAAAGTCGATTTTTGATTTCCGCTATTGCCAAAAGATACTACGCGAAAAAACCTAAAACTTTTGTATTTAAAGTTTTTTTCTATAACTCGTAATAACAGCTGTAAGTGGGAGTCAAAATATAATGAATAACCCTGTACCTACGTCCATATAATTTTCTCAGAAAACAGATAGCTGCATAATGTCCACTTCGAACTTTCTGTTAAAATGACAATCCTTGCATGCTTAGGACTCTGTTTAACGCGAAAATGGACACCAAATAATCATGCAAACATGTACAACATAGGGTCTGAATTTTCTTCAGAAATATTTCTAGATGTTTCCAATTCCTAATACATAGTGATTCTCTGGTTACAAACGCCGATTTTGAAATACATTTATCACAGTTTAAAAATAATAAGTCTAGTAGAAATATGGTCTTAATATTACATCATCAATCAACCTTTTTTTTACAAATCTTCCCGCAATTCCACCTTGTAAATATTTGAATAAAACTGTTCGTTTTTATGCAGTTTTACGGTAAGCGATTTTAAAAATAAACTTCAAAAAAGAAATCATCTACAATCATATTAGCACCCAGTAATGCTGGCGTGTGGCAAATTCGATCTGTATCTTAGTTATATCGTTAATTATTTAGCACTTTATTTTCCCAGTCTATGTTTTACACAACTATTATTTCTTGGAACCAGTTGGGAGAAGCCTTATTTTGTGTAATGAATGGAATGTTTGTTGATCATCGATCGGTCGAAAATGGTGAGGTTATTTAAATCTCAAAATTGTTCCAAACATTTGAAAAAAGTATACGTCTAGTATTAAATTCCACTAAAATAGTTTTAAAACAACAAAATGGGTAACTGATCAGGGCCGCCGAGAGCCGGGACGGGCCCCGGGGCAGTGAAATCTTTCTGGCCCCCAAAAGATGAGTTTTTGCAATAATACTTAATCATTTTGAGTTGCGGGCCCCCCAAAGCAGTGCGGGCCCGGGGAATTTGCACCCCTGCCTCCCGTCTCGACGGGCCTGTAACTCAATCATCACAATAATTTATAAACAGTTTCCAGCCACTGGTATTGAAATATATTTTTTCTACTAGCGTGCGCAATTCACCGTTTTCCCGCACTCATTTTGTCTCTGAAAGACTAAGTTTCCCGCACCGTGCGGGAAAATTTTTCCCGCACCGTGCGGGAAAATTTTTCCCGCACTGAGTGCGGGAAAATGTTTTTTAATGTTTTATATTGAAATAAAATTTTGGTGATGTATGAATAATATTATTATGAAGTCTTAGAGTCATTTCCAATAAAATCATCATCACATCCACGTCCCTAGATATTGCACCGGGTCCCAGTAGCGTCCATGAAAGTTCAACACCTCTGTCTCTTCAAACTTCCACTATGCAGAATCAGTCAACTTCAACCTCTCTAGCTTCAGCAATTAATTTACACAGTGCATCCAATTGTACTTTTACGATAAATATATATAATAAGTAATAAGTAAACATTATATACCTGTTATTTTTTGTTTATTAAAAAATAATAAACTTTGTAAAAATGATGTTGGTTTTTTTAACGCTAGTAGAAAAAAATTTGATCCTAACTCATGCGGAAAGGCACTTTCCCGCACTCGACTGCTTACCCGAACTCCGCTTCGCGTCGTTCGGGTAACGGCAGTCGCTTGCGGGAAAGTGACTCTTTCCGCACTTGTTAGGATAATAACTATTCCCAAATTAGTTGCAAACTATTTTAATTTCCAGGTAATTAGAAAAAGGAAGACATTTCGTAGCATCAGTAAATTTTGGAAAGTAATTTTTATCAAAATTCTAATAGAAATTTCACTTGCAAAACTTCGTTATAACGTGTTGCGATAAGGACTTTAGTTATTTATTTTATAAGAGCAAGGAAATATTTTCTTTTGTAAAGTATATCAGAATATATTAGTGAGCAGGGCCGCTGAGAACGAGCGGGGTAACCGGGGCAGATTGCCCCTAGTCCCCAACTTAGAGGGGCCCAAGGCAAAAAAGTCGACAGTTTTCTAACAACTCTTTAGGTACGTCTCGGCGGCCCTGATAGTGAGAGTTCCCTTTAGATCTTGGGGGTATCCAACCCTATATATTACTCACAATTTAAGGAAGTACGATACACATTTTTCAATTGTAATTTTTAGTAGCAAGTACCTATTTACAGTATAGTAGAAAGAGTCGGACACTAATTCACGTTACATTTTAAGTGACTTTCTTATATTTTTATCACGGACTGTGACTACCATTTTAAAAACTATATGACATAAATATACATAATATTTTTAAAATCATCAGGTAAAAATTATTGCTCCATGTCACTAATTCATTTTTCATTTTTATATTGCCAAAACTCAAAGTTAAAAAATTAACAATTCAAAAGCTGTTCCCACATAGTTTTAAAAGATACAATATTCTAATACGCCAAATTTGATGAAGCACGATTTTTCAACCAATCAGAGTATTTTCCTCCTATTCGGCGCATATGAATTGTGGCATAAGGCCTTTTTTTAAAGCACATCGGACTACCCATATTATCATCTGATATGGGATGTTGTTGTTTATTTATTTCTATTAGAAAAAAATACCATAAAATCAGATTATGATCGGGTTGGTTAGATCACAGTTTACGCGACACGACTCAAAGAAGGCCATTTGAGGAGTTGGGAACTACTACACTGCCCTAAGTCACAAAATCTTTTTCATGGGTATGTTTTCGTAACGTAAGATTATTTTAGAGAAAAAATTCTAAGCTTTAGCTTATTGCAACCCTAAATTAAAAATATTATAAACAAGTAAGAGCTTATAGCATCAATTTGCTACCTATAAAATAAATTTTAAATCTTAGTTTGCTATCTGGTTTTATTCAAGAGTGTTAGACCACTTTAGTTCTCAAAACCTCACTTATTCTTTCATTTTAAGAGTATAGACAAGAATACTGCAACTTATTAAACTGCGAATTAAGTGCACACAAATAAAAAATGAACTTGGGCTTCACTGGATCAAAAGTGGCGACGAAGAGTTCCTAAACTGACTCTTCAGTATTCAGCTGTGACGAGAGTGGTGACAGTAAGCTTTTCGATTGACAATCGTATTTTTTCATATATCATTGAGTAAACTCAGAAAATGCTATCTTTTTTCCTTTTTAAATCAATAGTACCTAATGGAATAAATAAAAAGAGCACGCTGTACAAAATGGGTTTATGGAATACCAAACAACTGTAGGCTATTGAATAAATCTTTATTTTAAAGACTGTTACAGATTGTTACATAGCATTATTTAATATAAATTAATCTTTTGTGTAACAAAGTAAAACAATATAAATAATATTGTCACAAGTGGAAAAACCAATAATATTTCATAGATCAATATTTGGAAGTTCAATAAGTAATCTATAATCCTATTTTACTTAATCATAAGTTATTGCCCTCTACATTGGCAGGATGTAGCTTATTTATTGAATATACATAAAAATTGCAACTATGAAATATTATAGTTCCTTTATAAAATCAAATAATTACTCGAAATAATTTATTGAAACGACGTCTAATTACCTAGTCAGCATTATCGAGGTTTTCGACCTAAAGTCAACGCTCCAAATAAAGGAGGGAATTGCTGACTATGTAATAGGGCGATCGAAAAGACAAGAGTGGTAAAGGACACTAGTGCACGATCCTCGGTCCGATACGTTGGTGATTGTGATAAATTGTGGAAGAGATGATCTTCAAATATTTAATGTAAGTAATATAAAGTTAAGTTGTCTTTCGAGAGTAATAACATAAATCTGTATTTTGTATGTCGTTTTAATGTTCCTATTTAATTGTAAATAAATGATTTAAGTTGTTTTTAAAATCACGTTTAGTTTCACGCGCCTCCACCAAATGTCACGCCCTCGTTTTAAGGGTGCAACTAGGGGCGTAGAGGTAACGGAACCTTAATTAAATTGAAACTAAACGTGATTTTAAAAACAACTTAAATCATTTATTTACAATTAAATAGGAACATTAAAACGACATACAAAATACAGATTTATGTTATTACTCTCGAAACACAACTTAACTTTATATTACTTACATTAAATATTTGAAGATCATCTCTTCCACAATTTATCACAATCACCAACGTATCGGACCGAGGATCGTGCACTAGTGTCCTTTACCACTCTTGTCTTTTCGATCGCCCTATTACATAGTCAGCAATTCCCTCCTTTATTTGGAGCGTTGACTTTAGGTCGAAAACCTCGATAATGCTGACTAGGTAATTAGACGTCGTTTCAATAAATTATTTCGAGTAATTATTTGATTTTATAAAGGAACTATAATATTTCATAGTTGCAATTTTTATGTATATTCAATAAATAAGCTACATCCTGCCAATGTAGAGGGCAATAACTTATGATTAAGTAAAATAGGATTATAGATTACTTATTGAACTTCCAAATATTGATCTATGAAATATTATTGGTTTTTCCACTTGTGACAATATATATCTTCATATTAATAAATTAAAGTTACATATGCTGAAATAACTATTCGTTTGTTTTTCTAAATATACAATTTATCACATTCCTAGATAAACTCCTATTTCACAACCAGCCAATTTTTATTATATTGCGACTAATATCATTAGTTCCAGTCTGATTTTGATGACAATGAGGAAGCCGCCGAAAATACTCCAGTAATAGCAGAAAATATCAGTTTAAACAATGTATATTTTGATTGGTTTCCTCCAGTCTGAAAAAAATAGTTAAAAATCTAGTATAGAGAGAATTAAAAGGCTATACATAACGAAAAAAACAATATTTTTCTTTCTAGGCTAAAAAATTACTTTTTGTGAACAGCCGTACTCGGTTCAATAGTGAAATTTTTATAAATTGTGATTTCATATAACGCGATAACGAAAGCAAAAAATATCCAATAAAAATTTACTAACATTGATTTTTTAGACTATGTAAAAGATCGGAGTTTTATCCTATAATGAAAAGAGGGGACAAATATAATATTTTTCGAGAAATATACCTTTATGGCAGAAATAATCAATAAAAGTAACACAATGAAACAAAAAAAATTGTTTTTCATATTGGGTTGGCAGCATTATTGCGTTTCTTTACTATTTAATCTTTCTTCCCCTGAATAGCGTTCAACATCCAGACGGTTGCCAGAAGTTTTAAATCTATTTTTCACATACTGAAAAACAATACTTGTGAAGTTGGTTTTATAATTTATATGATTTTTATTCTACCCTGTTTATCATTTTATAGACATGTTATATATATATATATGATTTTTGAACTGAATGAGAATAGAAAACAAAAATTATTTTTTCTGTAATAAGTTTTTGATTTGGTCTAAGATATCCAGCCCTATTTTGACTTATTATTATCTTGAATAACGGCTAACGAAAACTGATATTAAGGTACCGGTTTTTCCAGTAAGATTGGATTTATTAGGAAATTCCTTTAGTGTTCTGGTTATTTTGCTGTAACTTCCGGGTATACCCTAAACACAACAGCTAATTTTTAGGTATAAGAAAACTTTGTTATCGTATGTAGAACACCCTGCATATTTCTGGAAAATCGTAACCTATATTCTTTTATATGTGATTTATAGTTACTAAAAGTCGATTTAAACATAAAAAGTAACATAAATGTTACTTTTTTGTTATAAGTTTGTGCAACTATAGTTTCTTTAAAATTATCAGTAAATATCTGATAACGACTGATGGAAGGGGGGACTAAAATCTAGTATAAAAAAAAATTAAAGCAAAAGTGGTCTTATGAAGGCGCTGCAGCTTCGGATCTGCCCTTGATTCAACTTTCAAGTTTAATAATTATAATTGTTATAAGTCAATTTAGACCAGCAGGGATAAATTTAGAACCCGTATAGTATTGATATCTTTGTTAAAGAATGTACAGCCTTCGTTCAAAAATATTATGTTTTACAGTTTGTAGTGTAGTGCTTATATAACAATATTTACCGTTGTTCCGTTTCCTCCACTTCCCAATGCGGTTTTCAAAAATCCTGTCAAAAACGATCCAGAGTCTAAGGGAGGGCTTTTGGTATTTGTACCGGAATCATTGTCTGGGGGAAGCTGAAAATACGTTGTATAGTAAATTCTTTCTGCCTTTGTTATAATAATTAAAATATAGATGTACAGGGTTCCGTGTAGTTTACACCTTCTTACAATACAAAAAATATATTTTAGGAAATTTCCTACAGCAAAAAGCAGCATGTGCCAAACCTCAAGGGAAAATTACGCCACTTTCCCTTCAGCCTAGGCAATAGTAATAATTTATAGTAATTAACTGAATTTTCTTTTATTTCGCAATATTTTTGCTTGCTCAAATGCAATTATTTCTATATACGTGTTAATCTCTTCATCCATTTATATGCCCTACAGTAAGAAAATGACATAAACTGTATTTTTGTGTTTCCATCGCTAAGTAATTCAAACTAAGTTCCCTACTGCTGCAATTTGCTGCACGCTGCACATCCTATAAAATAGTTGAAGACTCGAGTGAAAGAAGGTGTTAAGTCACTAGCATTTTCCATGTACTTACATAACACCAGAGACTATAAAGAATATAGACAAATTCTCGAATACACCGAAATAGGACCGAAAGCGGGTCTCCCTTGAAACATCTTTGGGTCGGTTTACTGGTTTATGATTTAGGAATTTGATTATTTACCTTTATATATCTATATAGTACCTATATATACATATGTATATAATGGTGGATAAACAAATTCCTAAGCTATAAACCAGTAAAACCCCAAACTGTCTCCAGGGTGACCCGCTTTTTGGTTCATTTTTGTTACACGCCAGTGTTCGTCTATGTATTATTTAGTCTATGATAATACCTTCTTTCATTGAACTCTCCAATGATAGAAAATATTTTAGCAAGAAACTTGGTGCAAGTTGTAGTAAGATTAAATTTGGGTCCAAAATGCCATTGAGCATTATCCTAATAACTATATCTTAGGGTTTAGTTTTTGGTATTTGTTATATTCCACACCCGATACCAGCTGTTCGTGAAAGAGTTGCTTATTTTACAAGCTTTATCGATTTATGCAATTTTTTACGGTTAACCTTGTACCTTAGGCATTTTCAACAGTTTTAGTTATTTTACATAGTTTAATAAATTGTTTTTGATCTAAAATAAGAACTCTAAAGTAATTCTTTAATTTATGGGTTGGTTACTTTTTGCACAACAAGATTAATTAAAAAATAACAACTATTTGTTCTTATAGATTAAAGTACTTAACGGAAAATACTAAATTATAACATTGTGCCAACTACGTTAACTATCATAAAGACTAAATTTAAAAAAATAGGTTACGTGATTCATAGTCTATTGTTAGTACCACTTGGTCTGAGGACTATAAAAATGTCGTAAAGTTAAAAATGGAAAACCTACGCTTATGCTGTACTCTGAAAGGTTTTGCAGTGTCACAAGTTATTAGTCCGTTATCGATGTTACCGGTAAAGTCCGTTTCATCATCATACTTAAGTTTGCCAAAAGGTAAACCACACATTGCCGGGATGTTTTGGGAAAAGTCCGAAATTGTTCTCTATTTCGGAGCTTGCCTAGAATGTAACCCGGCAAACTTAGGTTTGCCAAACACGTTTTAGGAAAAGTCCGAAATATGTTCTTACCTTTGTGTTGTATCATGATAATTGGTATAGGTACTAGTGATTTTAAGACTGTAAGTAACACGATTTCATTAAGTTAAATATACCTACATAATATACTTATTAACCTTTTTTTGATTAAATGATAATAACAAACCTGGGCAAACCCGGTCCAGTTAGACGAATGGACAAACACTCAAAGCATTGAATTGAATTGACTCGGCTCGGTAAGTTTCGTTCGGAATGCCAAACAGTCAAAACGCATTGATTCGGCTATCGGTTCTTTAAAACCGCTGCAACTATTGTGATGTATAGACGTAGTATCGTATCAGACGTTTTTTCGCTATTTCCTCCTAAGCATTCTCCTTCCGCACATTGTCGTGATTCTGCGGGTCGTACAAAAAACATAAAAACGAACCCTTTCTATCAAAACTTCGTCCGCCATTGCACACCTATCTCTTCCGCTTGCGTCTCAATCATGGATCTATTATAATATGGATTCGATATCCGTGTACTGTGAGCGTATCGAACGTGAAGCCTTATATAATATAAATATTTTGTTGTTTGTTATTCTCTTGAGAGAGCAGTTTACGAACTACGAACATAGACAAGACTACGAATTACTACGTAATTGAATCAAGAATGGTAGTAGAAAGAGATAAAATAGCATTGGAGTGTTGGAGCTCAGAAGTGTTGTTGTCTGCTGGGTGCTTAGGAAAAACGTCTGGGAACGCTCGGTTACACGTACGTCTTTGACTAATGAACTAGAAAAGAAAAAGTGCGACGTATAGATTTATATAGATTTATAAATGACTCAGAGCGACTTTAAATAATCGCCTCTAGAAATAACCTAACATAACATAACCTATAAATAATAAAACCTTTTTAACTTAAATTTATTACTATTTAGCAGAAAAATAAAATATTTTGGGGCTTTTATTACTTTTAGTAAATCTTGTGATGCTTCTAACGTATTTTTGTACAAAAATACAAGGTAAAATAAGATGTGGCCAATGTTTACAAATTGTGTTTACAGTGTCGTTTAGAATGGTTTGTTTTGGCTTCAAAGAATGTGAACTCATCCCGTATCCAGTCCTAATAAATCCATGGTCTCAATACTAGAAGTAGTCGCATTACATTTCGGCAATTTTTGCTCTGATTTCGATTTGGTCGTTCCGAGCGGGCGAAACGGATTCAGTGTGCTCCTCTTCACATAATTGCATGTATACCACGATACACAAAATGTATACCAAACCTTTTGACTGTGCCGTGCCGTGCCGAGCCGAGCCGAGTCGATTCAATGCGCGCCCTGCTTAAGGCTGCATTTGCTGACCACACCCATTTATTGCCAACTTAATTTTATTTTAGTACAATGTTTTGCTTTATTTTTCTTTTATATGAATATTGTCACAGTATTAACCGTAGATTCATATTTTATAGGTATTTTTTAACGTATTAACTTTTCGTTATTATTTATTTTAGGAAAATAATATTTAAAAAGAATTTTGAGGTCCTAGTGTTGGAAAAAAAGTCACCATAGATCTATTAAAATATTAATCTTCTGAATGAAATCATTATACACATTGAAACTTTAAATAATTAACTAAAAATTGCTTGCAGGATATTAATCTATATTTAATATACCTATAATTTTATTGTTAAAAATTTTAAAGCCAAGAAACCATGACAAAATGAAATTAAGTTGGCCACAATGGACGCGATCGGAAAATTCCACCTTAAACAATCAACGCAGTGCGTGTGTACCTGTGACGTATTACAAACAGACTATAACTAGTTACGACTAGAAAATTAACAGCGACGTAACGGTCACAAATTTATTATTTCGGATTTTTCCTAAAACGTGTTTGGCAAACCTAAGTTTGCCGGGTTACATTCTAGGCAAACTCCGAAATAGAGAACAATTTCGGACTTTGCCCAAAACATCCCGGCAATGTGCGGTTTACCTAGGAAAACTTAAGTATGACGATGAAACGGACTTTACCGGTAACATCGATAAATACATACGTTTGTAGAAATATCTTACAATATATTTTTGTTCTTCCTGACCTCCGGCGAATAAAGTTATTGACAGGTTACTAAAGACTTTTGTAGTCTCCAGTTCTTTTGCTGTAAATAAAAGAGCTATATATTTGGTTTTTCTGATCCATAAACTTTAAATAATAACATCGCAGAGGGCAACCAGAGAGACGGTCCACACAGGAAAAATAATAATTGACAAAAGCGGATGCCCAATGTATCAAGACAAATATATGTGTGTGTGTTTAAAAAATTCTGTAAAGAGGTTTTTGACCAATTTAATCGAACACAAAGTTAAGCAGTCACATTATTATTTGATCCAAACACAAAAATGTTTTTGTGGAAATTTTAAAAATCATCCAGAACTTGTAGGTCTTAGATAGCGTAAAAATATAAAATTTGGATAGTCCTGGGATTTAACAATTTAACTTTTATTATTTCTTGAAGTGTCTAATATATTATGTATTAATTGAAACTGGATAGCTCTGTAAATTGTTAAAGTTAGAAAAAAGAAACAGTAAATGCAGAAGAATCGCAAAGCCGAAAATCTGAAAGGTAATTTATGTTTAAAGAGAAGTGGTGAGCCATTATTTTTATATTATGCATAATTTTGAATATCTAATAAAACTTAGTAAAAAATTAAAATATTAGGGCAGTGCAAACATTCTCCACTACTTTAATTATATCTACTTACTGGTCCACTCAAGGCTGGCAAGATACCCGTTACGATCTTTCCTGTGAAAATTCCTGCACCTTTCTAAAAGAGAAGTAATTATTATTAAAAACTTTGGCGTCTATGAAACACTATTATGCTGCCATGTTTTATATTATTCAGGGTAATAAATACATAAAAGTACGTTTTTATTATATTATATTATAATACACCAATAGTGATACCAGTAGTACTGTAATTTGATATATTGCTATTTGTTTAATTTTTTAGCTGTCGTGTTGAGTAAATTTGTCGCCAAAAAAAGAATAAACTGAATTGTTATATTAGTGAACAATTTCTTAGCGCTTTGGGATTACTTTAATTTAAATATTTTTCAAGAGCCAGTAAATTTGCTAGTGACGAGGGAATTTGTATATTTACAATATAGTTATTTGATTAGTATTAATGAAAGCTTTTTTAAACTTTAATATTAAGTTTGTTTTTGTAGAAGTCTAAAATTAGTTAGCGTCAATGAAATTTGTCAAATTCCATCAGCACTTCGTTTATCTTAAAAGTGATTGGCTTTGACTGGTTGAAAATTACTGCAGAAAGAAATATGTTGAAGAAAAATGGTTGAAAATAAATTAGATTTCTAGGTGATTCAAATTTGAGTCTTTGAGATTAGGGGTAAACTAAATTCCAACTGTCCAAACTGTCCAAAAGTCCTCGTGATGCGAGAGGTTAACAAAATTCAACAAAATAATTTTCCAAAAATTGAATAGCATTTAAAAATGCCACGTTATTTAATTTTAATAACATTTTAATTTGTATTTGAATAAGTATTTTCTAAAATATTTAGTAAACCATGAACAGTGCTCAATTTGTCCTTTGTTTACCCTATTACACAATCTAATAAAGTTAACAAAAGTTTGCTTGCAATTGTATATATTCAAAAATAAATACAAATAAAACAGAACACACTAATATGTGTTCTGATGTACTCATCAGTCACGGAAAAGCATTGCATATATAATACAAATGTAAGTATGTATAAACAGTTATTGACAATTCCAACTTTTAGGTGTAAAGGAAATCGCATGCAGATACGAATGTTTGAGTTGTCAGTGGCTGCACAACATGTCGCGGCAGGTCCATAGAAAAGCAATTGTGTTGCTATTTTTTCGGGCTTTGGCCGTTTACAAATTTGGAACCTATTTTTTATATAGACCAACATTATTAAGACGCATGTTCGCAATTTTCTTTGAAATCTATTGAAAAGACAACTTACAGGCCCAGGGGGATTTGCGACTCCCTTAATAACAGCCCCAAGTAGACCGGCAACAAATGAACCAACATCCGAGCCACCGCCATCTCCACCTCCCTAAAAAATAAATTGTTTTGTAAAAATTATGATCCTAATGAAAAAATGATAAATATTATGAACCTATGCTACTATGGTAAATACTAATTAAGTGTATAGGCAGACACTAACGCAATCCTTCGAAGTTCTATTCAGCTACAGCAGACAGTTACCCCAAAAAGAACGAAAATATAGCACTGCAGTGGCAGCAAAATGTAAATGTTGCGCTTTGAAGATACGCAAGTAAGAATTAAAATATTTTTCTTTGCACTTTTTGTATGTAATAAAATGAGATTAATTGATATTATCACGACAAGTAAGCCGTATAACGTTTTTCATTGGTAAAACTGGTGCGTTCTGCGTGCATGTTCCATTGGCTAGTTTGGAGTCAAGTTTGTTATCCCACTGGGAAATCAGTATATTCAAGCCTGCATTGATTGCTATTTATTCGACACTAGCTAATGATATTGAATACAATACAACTAGGGTAGTAGAAACTCAAATACGAAATAAGCAGGAATATATAATATATCACATATATACACGGAAAGAAAAAATACTTTAGAGCATTTATATTTTGGTTGGGTCCTTTCCTATTTAACCATTTTTGTCTCTAGTGTGCACACTGAAGAAACATGTAAAATGTTAATCGCTAAGGATAAAGCGGTTAAATAAATATCTTCAAGTACATATAACATGTATATTGAGATATAAAGTAATAACGTTACAGCAAGGAATGTTTATTTCCCTCTGTCTAAAATATCTAGATACCCAGAAATCACTTAAATACTCTAAATATATTTAAATCATTTCACTGTAAATAAAGCTCCTAGAAGGGTTGGTTGTCGGAAGTCACGTGATTATTGAAATGGACGAAGAAAAATAAATTCCCATAAAATGGGTTTCAATACTAAAAGCTTTAAAAATTATATCACGAACAATTTTTATTTAAATACTAGAAATTAATACATAATGCTGAAAATTACTTATACAAAAATTATTTACAAATACACATAATATCACGTACCTTTAACGCCGCCTTTAATTATTGTATAAATTGATAAAACAAATAATTTCCGCTTATACTGACTACTTATTTTACTACGCATTTAATAATAGTTGTTTCAGTGGCATTATTATCTTAAGTATTTGGTATTCGGTATTGATGTTTTTCAACATTTTTTCAAAAAAAATAAGCGGCTGTGTAAAACTTGGTACTTTAAATAGTAGATATTGTTTAATCGCAAAGTTCTCTTTATTTTTAAACTACAGGCCATAGTCTGTTGGCCAAGAGTATTTAGAAAACACAATTAACTAAAGGATCGCTCTCATTTTGTCTTTTTTTGGTGGCAAAAGGCTATTTAGAAATAATTCCTATTAAACTGGGTCTTACAACTTAAAATGGTCCCAAATTTTTTTATAATCTCTTAGTTTTTACTGAAAAATAGCAAATACCCGGTTAAAACCGTATAAAATCTCTTCTTTAACTATTTGTAGTACTTAAATTAGCTGCCACTAAATTAAATAGTCCAATAAGAATCTGTAATTAAAAGATACTTACTCCGAGAAAGCTTCTCAATATTTCTGTTAAACCACTAAAGTCGTAAGATCCATCTGGATTTTGCTGAAACAAAGCAAGCAAATATTCATACGGTAGATAAGAATTTTATTCTAATAGAAGTGTTTTCACTTACAGTGCTTAGACTTCCCAACAATCCTATAATGGCTTCTAAATCTATGCTACCATCAGGCTAAAAGCAAAATCTTTTGATAACTTAGGTGATTGTTAAAATTAGAACGTAATGGATAAACATTAAAATATTATATGTTTGAACACTTATTTCTTTTTTATGGTCCTGGTATCATGCACTCCAGTAGCTGTCAGTTCTTGGCTTAGCACAATATTAAATATTTTAGTTTACTCTACGGACTTAATTCTGTAAAATATCCAGTTACATCCAGCCTAAAACACCGGATATCGGCATGGATAGGATGATCTTAATGTAAAATTGTTTAACACTCTTTTCTTGACTCCTATGTCAAAATTCACCGTTTCTGCGCAATTTTTGTCGATTAGATCCATATCATTCGTATATTTAAACAATATATCAAAACAGCTTAAGCCTGAACAACATACGGACTTATTCAAAACAGAAAGTCAAAAATTTACAATATCTTCCATTACACAACAGATTATGTATATTGAAAGTTCGTGTGCAAAGGTAGTATAAAAATGAATAAATTGGCTATATTCAGAAATATATTAAAGTGGTTTATATGCTTGGATTACGGAATATGGGGGTTATATAAAAAAATTAACTGTCGCTCTACTAACTACTGTACAATAAAAATGACTTAAGTATAGAATTTATTGTTATTTAGAAACTACTTTAAAGCTGCTTTCAAACAAAACACAAAATTATGAGAAATTACTGTTTTTTTCAACATTGCAGCCGGCTGCCAGATTAAAATAGGAAGATGTCAAAAATAAAAAGATATTAGTTGACTAAGTTCCTATAATATTAAATTATTACCCTACTAAGTCCACTTAGAAAGGCAGATAATAGTCCAGTAATCATGTTTCCTCCATCATCCTCTTCACTACTTTCTTCTTCCTGCGAAGCATTTTCTTTAGTAATTTCTACTGAATTTCTGGAACCTTGTCTTGTTAGTCTTGTATCATTAGTTTTCTTTTTGTTAGTCTGAGAAACTGGATCTATATTTGTAGGGGCTGGTTCTATTGGCAAGTCTAAAGTAGCATTAAATGCCATTTTGTTGGTTTGGGAACCTAATTCTGATTCTGTTGTTGTGAGCGATATTGGTGATTGGGACGTTGTTGATATTGTTGTCGAATTTTTAGCGAGCGTTGTTTCATTCTAAAATAGCCGTGTTAAATTAAAGGCACATGTTGTTAAGTTACATATTAATTATTAATTATTATTTTAAATGAACATCTTTTGCGTCGTATTTTAGAACTGTGAGCCTACTATTCTGGCCTGTGCCGGCTTAAGGGAAGCTTTTTCAAATCTTAGAGTAGTGTAATTTTAATTAGAAGACGTTACACCGTTTATATACTTTTACTACACACCAGAACTTGATTTCGCACTCGAAGTAGGCATCAGAAGGCAGTGGCGCAACTAAGAGTATGTGCGCCCCCCTGCAGATTTCTGAAAGCGCCCTGCTATTTAGCATCCGTCTTGATCCTTCGTATTGAGGGGGTACTTGAGGGCGCCCCTGGCTTTTGTGCCGCTTCCCCGCAACGCGGGGCTTGCGGGGGCGGTATTTACGCAACTGTCAGAATATAATTAAATTAGCTCCTAATGATGGTTAGCAAAAGGTGCGTAGAGTGCAAAGTCAAGTTCTGGCGAATGAAACAGTACGACAAAAGTTCCATAATTCCAACATAAATAAAAATTTATGTAGAAATACTTATCTAAAATTTATATAAATGATCTGTCTCTCAAATGCTAAAGTTTCTTTAAAACACCGGCTTAAACATTTTTTTGGTCTGTTAACGGTTTTACAGACTAACGTCTGGTTGCACAAACAATTCAATCACGAATTAAACCAATTAGACACTTGTAATGTGACAGCACTCACGTTAATGCCATTACTAAAAATTCGGTCAAGTGCAGGCTACGCTTTTACAACAAAAGTTGTTTCCGAAATCGTGAGAAATATTTTTTGTTAAAAAACTTTTTCTCTAAAACCAATGGTTTAGCAGTTATCAGACAATAAACAATTAAATTATTTATAACAATTGATCTCGCTAGGATTTTTCAATGCTGATAATTTTCGTTTAATCTACACCTAATTCTTAGTATTCATGATTTTTTTCAGATTTTTCAGGGCGATCCTTCTGGTGATAAGGGTGGGAGACAGCAATTTTCAAGGGTTTTTTCCAAAAAATCTTTAAAAATGCATAATATATTGTTGAAATCGTGCTTTAATAAGCTTTCATTTGACACCCTACACGATGCCCTTGAAAAAAAATTGCATGCCCCACTTTACCCCTTGCAATTAACCCCCAGAATCAAAATTTAACTTCTTATACTTTACGTCTATTATTGGGTCACTATACTTTATCTCTGCGCTAGATTTTAAATTTTTACGTCGAATAGTTTCAGAGAAAATCGCCTGTGACGGACATAAGTGTTCCGTTTGACGGAACACTAAAAATGACTCTAAACGTCAGTTAAATGTTTGATTAAAAGTTTTGTGCAAAGGGTTTCAGCTAGGAAATAAGATTTGCCGAAAAACATAACAGTAGTAAATTAATTAGGAAATCAGCAAAGTCTCGGAAAAAGCATCGATATACAGGGTGTTCGAAAAATAGACGGAGATATTTTAGAGGGCGATTCCTTGTTATAAAATATAACAAAAAGTTTCTATAAACATGGGTCCGGAAAAGATACAGGATGTTAAATAAAAAAAGAATAAAAAATGAAATTATTAATGTCTTAAAAAATATTTACTCGATTCTGTTGAAATTTGGCAATGTGATTTGTTATATTAAGAGGCTAATTTAGCCCTAAATAGATTAAAATTATTAAGTCCAGTGGCGTCCCGGGGGCACCTTAGCGAATATTATTATCAAAAAAATGTACGCCACTACCTTTTTTGTAACTTCAATATTTTTTGTATAATTAAGCATCTAAAAATACAACTTCTTT